>JAHLSL010000044.1:12219905-12282379 GCA_025920805.1 Petroica traversi | reverse complement strand
AAACAGAAAAGTAGTAAAAAATGCCCAAATCTGTCAGAGCAAACAAATTTGGAATCTGAACTGTCAGAACAATAACAATATATATACAAAGATGAAAGCCTACTTCAAAAAAACAAACCATCTTCTGTAGCAAGATCCCAAAAAAAGGCAGAATCAGCAGAGTCAGGAATATAAAACAGGAAACAAAAAACATAACATACAAGATAACTTGAAATTCTACAAGGTTAACTTCTACAAGCAGAAAGCACATTGTCTCCTGTTAAGTCAGTTAACAAATGGTAGCCAAGATTTAACATGTAAATAAACATGCTTTAAAGTTAATTCCTGTTACATGGCTATGTTTTAATTGTGATTATGGTTCATTTGACAAAATAATTAATTGCAGTGAATATCTGATTGCAAACAAAGGATCTGAAAGGGAGTGCCAATTTCCCCCCACAGAACTGTGGGAATGTGCCCTTCTGCCATGGCTCTCTTTTTCCAACCATGTAGCCCCAGTAGTGTCTCATACCTTGCTGATAATGTAGATAACGTCACCACGTTTAAATGTCAACTCATCGCTTTCGTCTCCTGTGCAGTCCCACAAACCCTGATAGAAATTGGCATAATCGGTATTTTCGCTATCTGCAAAGAAAACAGCATCTAATTATAAAACAATCAAGATTGAGGGTAACTAAAGTTACTCTTTAAATCTCCAGATAGTTCAAAGCAATTTATTAGCACGCATTTTTTAACCCTCTTTTTAGAAACAGCTCCTTCCTGCCATGAAAGCAAGTGAAAAATAAGTTTAATGTGCATGCCCTTCACTGGCAAGTTGCATCACTGAGAGACATGTAGCTACAGGTTTTCAAAGCATTTTTCAGCTGCAACTTAAAGCAGCTATTTTTCCTCTACCAGTATATTTCTAGGAAGCCATATATGTATTCCAACTTGAAACTGATAAAACTGCTAGAATATAATTAATAACGATCAGTGAAAGGAAGCTAAAGTATTTTGTGATACACTCCCCCTCCCTCTCCTGTTCCAACAAAATTAAATAGCTTCTCTGAGAACCTTTGAGAGATAATCCTTGATTCTTCCTTCTGAAATATTGGAGAACTTGGAAACTGTTGCTGAAGCTGCATTTCAAAAATATTTGTGTCAGCTCCAGTTTAGGACATTAAGCCCTGGCTAAACGTGCAACTACACCACAGTCATAAACTCATCCTTCTAACAGCATAAGCACAATGGATGTGCTGTGTTCAAGCTGCCATACAGACCATTAACTGATTGATTATTTAGCACTCTTTGCTCTGTAATACGGCAATAACACAGTAATAAATGCTTTGTCATACATTTACAATACAGAGTACATCTACTGAAACACAGTGCTCACACACAGTTAAATACACTGGGTGCTTCTGTTGCACTGCAAACTATTTCCTGTTTTTAATTCCATGAGAATGGAGTGTGATGAGTTAATGCAAAAAGAATGTAAGCAATACCACTAAGATGACCGGTTACATTATGTATACACTAACCAGACAGAATGTATATGTACTAATAATTTACATCACTGGAAAGCTATCTTCTAATTCTGATAACATAAATATCACTGAACTGGCTGGATCAAGGCTGTCATCTTAGTTTTGTTATATGATCCTTGAACTGCAGGCTTGCTGGTTATTCCAACATACACCAGTTACATTTGCATGTCATTAGCACTCTACACCATTATTTATAGTTTACAATTTAACCATGATTGGTTCATTTTATTACCAAAAAAATCCTGCTAAAATAACGAGTATCAAGAGATAGAAAGCATCACATTATGAAAAAATAGCAGACTTCAACTTGTGTTCTTCTCTATTTTGGCAAATACTTAGATTTGAATTTTAATATTCTCTGTGTGAGCAAGAAGAGCTTGTTTTCTCTTTCTCCATTTCAGTCAGTGTTCTGTGTTATCTTTTTTGGGCTAAATATTCACAACCTTGAATTCAAAGCTGCTATGCCAGTTCCCCACCCTTTAATTTTGCACAAACTGGTGATTAGGAACTACGACTGGCTGTGTAGCACTAGGGGGCGTTTTGGCTGCCAGGGCCCAAATTCTTCTGTCTCACCCCAAAAGCAACAACTGATAACCATGAAAGCTCACAATCAAATAAGAGATTTGGATACTTAAAAATGCACAGACATCATCATTTCAACATGAAAGCATAATCAGTTTGAAATGCTGCACCTCCAAATTTTGGCCCTGCCTATTTTTCACGTCATCATTCTAATTTAGCATTAGACAATTACAAAGAGTAACACAGGTTAGCAATAAATTAATTTGTGATAAATATTAAATCAGAATTCTCCTTGGTCATTTCTTACTGTATTGAACACAATTCCCAACTCTGTATCATAAACAATAATATAGGTCCACCTGAGAAAAAAAAAATAAAATAACTATTTTGGTATATCCCACATCTCAAATCTTTCATCAGTTGGCTTATTGATTTTGTTTAAAATACATTAATCAGGACTTTTTCTTCTTTAGAAAACCACTGAAAGAAATCATGACTTTTCACCAAAGTGACCTTTATCACTTTGAACTCTACTCATACCTTTATGTGCCTGAAGTAACTCCTGTTAACACTAAAGTGAGTTACAACAGAAGAGACCCAACAGCAGGTGAGACACATCTCTCCTTTTATGATCATCATAAGCATTTAATTAAGTCTTAAGTGGAAAGCAACTAAATTAATAATGTGTACACACCGGAAAAGATGCATTTTAAAATAAGCTTATTGCAACAGTGAATATACTGACCAAAGACTAACCATGACTCTGTGCCCTCATTTCTGAATTCAACATAAGATAGGGTTGTTTAAATCAGAAAGCCACATTTTTCAGAAAAATATATATCAGTAAACCAGGAGCACAGAAACAAAAAACATGGAAAGAAAGTGGCAGTGCAAGTTTGTGAACAACTAAGCTGGTCTTCCAAGAAGCATTAATTTCAAATCTGAAATCCTCTCTCAGGCCCACCAGCACCAGTTTCTCCAAATTCTGTAAGAGCAGCTACATAAAAGACAACTGGAAATGTAACTTCAGACTTTATACACCTAAAGTGAAAAAGGCTTTATAAAATGATTCACAGTGCTTAGAAGCACAGGTGTACAATGGAAAAAAAAAAAAAGGCTGCAAAAAGCAAAACACAAGCCCACTCATTCTTACTTTGGTCCTTTTCATTTTGAGAAGACCCCAACAAATTTCCTTTTATTGTCTCTGAAGAATAATATAAAACAAAACCAGGAGGTCTGAGTAAAGGAATTTGGTATTTATATGGTAGTGAAATAATGTGGAGCTTCTTAAATACATGTAATACCTGAAACCAGTTGGATCTAGCATCAAGAACCTATGTGCCCATTACAGTTGAAATTCAAAAGGTACTGATTTGCTCTGTTACAATTACACTCTATTCTCAATCGCTATAAAATGTTGTGTGCCTTAAAAATACTATGATGACATGGTTGCTAAACTGAAGTGCGTTGCATTTTGAAGGTATGGTCACTTGACCACAAATACAAATAAAACATTAAGATAAAAAACATTAAGAGTGTAGCTGAGGGCAGAAAGCATTTTGGTTTTACCTACCCACTGCTTTTAAAACTACCAATCCCAAGAAATGGGTGAGCAGGATTTTGGATAAGTTCTTTCCCCAAAAAGTATTTCTTTCATTCCAGGACAGCTACCTGTATGAACTACTATCCAACAGTTTCCAATACTCTTCCAGAAAGAATTCCTCATGGTTTACTTCTGCCATCTTTGCTTTTCCAGTGACAGTAATAGGAACAATGGATATTTTTGTTCAATATACTGATGAAAACATTTCAGAGTTATTTTGAGACATCAAAAGGCAATGGCTGCCAGCCTCTGACAGTAGTCTCAGTCTGCTTATTTCACTGAAAAATACTGGCATCTGACAATACATGCTTGAAGAAAGAAAAGTGAACTGTTCAGATTTTTTAGAAATCTGACAAATATCACTCAAGCATGCACCTCAAATATTAGACTATTTAAAACTTAGGAATGCCCATGGATTAGTCGGGGGGGGGGGGGAATTATAATAATATTATAAAAACCACAATAGACAGAAAAGAAGAACCAAACCACAAATTGAAAAACAGATTAATAGTACACATTTCAGAGGTATTTAAGTGTGCTGTCCCACTGCAGCCTAAGCCAATCTAACTGCAGGTTGTGACAATTTTTGCACTTCCCATTTCTGAGCACAAACCTGACAGAACACTAAACTGACCAAAACAAAAGTATGAATTACAACCTAAATATGAAAATACACTACATAAAATATTAGGATAAATGCAACTGTGCCTTATTTCCCTCAGTCATCCATTTTAACACTGATTGCTTGTAAGTTAGCAAACCCTACTATGGTAGTGATTTAGAGCCAGTAGTTTTATTATCTGCTTGCACATTCCTTGTGGATTGAAGGAATACATGTGAATGTTTTCCATTCACAACTGTGGTTCACTGCCTAATATATTAAACAGCCTGCCATTCTGACTCATGTTCCTCAACTCTTGGTGAGATTTTTCAAAAGTTAATTGTGTCAGATTTGAAGATTACTTAATAACATTTGAAAAAGACAAACTACAGCCCCTTTTGGCTCAATATTTACCGTAATGATGGCTTGAAGATAGAGATACAGGTGAAGTTCAAAATTAATGCTATCAGAATGAATGTCTTACACAAGGGATCTAGACTAAGTTTTGAGTCTCAATCACCAAACAAGGCAAGCCCTGTTAAAGAACACAGTTATTTATTAGTTCTGATGATGTCCTAAACTTCAAAATATGCCTGTCACTTTCCTTTTATGCCACAGGCCAGAAAAATTATAAAATAAGGGCAAAACAACAGCAGTGTATTTATTTGGACTCAAACTCTAATCTATTCCAAGATTGTTTAGTTTTTCCTTTCTCACTTTCCTTCTCCTACTGTTCTTCTGTTGCCCTAAAATCAACATATTTACACTGATAAAGCAGAAAACATGACACTTACTGAAAAAGTGATTTGGAAATTATAATGGATAGACAGTCATAACAAAAGAGATCCAGCAAGCTATATTATATAGCTGAAACTCTTCAATGCTTTGGTCCTTTTAAATAATTAAAATTAATGCAACTAGCAATTAATGTAAATCTAGCCAGCAGCAAGAGTTAGCATCAAGAAAAACAGAATAAAAAGAACCCAAGTCTGAAAGTTAACTGAAGTAGAAATATGTTGGGGCAAGAGTAGGAAAAATTAGATTTTTTTGCACTATTCAGCTTGAGCTCACAGACAATTTGCAGAATATTTTCTGTGAGTTCAGGTTTATTAAAACTAGGCAATAAATTAAACTTAAGAATGTATGTGCTGTTTGTGTGGAAAATCATAAAATATTCTCAAGTCCTGTCAGGTATTTATGATGCGATGCCTATCAGAAATACTCATGTCAACTCGGCCCTAAAAGTCAAACAAATTTCCAGTGTTAAATACTGAACTATGTAAGATCAGATCACAAAACTATTGCTTGAAATGAACCTGACATCTGGGGGGAACTGCTATGGTATTTTCAATGATATTACACAAATACTAAAACGACTGATAAGGTTGTTCTCATAGCAATTAATTTTTTTTTAAAATGCGGATGCTAAGGTTTTGATTTTTTAGAAGTATGACCAATTAGGAACTTCAGGAAGGTACATTAATGAAAAAAAAAACGCTGTTGGCTACTTTATAATTGGATTGACCCCACGCTCCATTATGACAACACACTCTTATAATTGCAGTAATGTCTAAATGAGTACTAAATATTAAGGCTGTAATGAGTCATGTTGTTTTACACATGTTTTTAGCAGAGTACAATGCTAACAGCATCTAATGGCTTGGCTCTTGTTTCCTTTCCAAGAAAAGCAACCCAAAACTCCTCACAGCAACCTGTTCCTGCTTTCCTGTATGGGTCAGGAAATCAGGCCTCTGTTTCCTCTCCACATGTTGCAACAGGAAGAGCCCTGCAGAGCTACTTCCTAAAGGAACTCTTTTTGCCCACCCCTTCCTTGACAGCCCTGAAAGAATTATGTGCATTATGTACACTGGGGGAAGGAGAGCCAGATTGCATGTCAGTGCAGGTCACAGTTACAATGCAGCAGATCTCAGAAAGGTGTAAGGTCTGATAAGAAGCGAGTCTTCTCTACTTGCTGTGTCAAATCACCAATAGTTTATCTAAAGGTCTGTGCCCTTGAAGCACAAAAATATATTGTTTTTAAGCATAACTGGAAATACCTTTCTATCAAGAAAAGTTGTCTGGCTATGTGACTTTACACAGTGCATGCAGTTATTTTTCCAGTCCCAGAGATAATTAGCAGAAGGGTGCTTTGCCAAGCTAAAGCTGAGAGAATATCCTTTCTGGGCATTTGTGTCCTTTTCCAATTTTTATGCTGCTGTCACTGGACTCTGGCATTTCTTACCCAATTCATTTGCTTTCTCTGGTAATCATATGCAATGAAGATATGCATGGCCAACATTTAAACAGGCTGCAGATCAATTAGTGGTCTTAAGTTTATCTGATTTTTATCAAAGAAGACAGAGCTTTGGGTCGATTGTCAGAGCCTGTGTCAAGTTGACCTTTTCAGAGACGTCTACATTGCCAGTCCCTTGGGCAACTTGTTGTCCCCTGTTAGTCTCTGAATGGCAGAAGTCTGTTCTGCTCAAGCACAAAGTATACACAGATGTCTATATTACATTCTTATAGGTTTGACAGCAACTGCATGTTGTATCTATAAACTGTCCTTTAGCAGTGACACTTCCTCAATGATGATAAGCTAATTTATGCAACTAAATCTCCTTTGTGCAGAAATGAAAGCTAATTGAGTCATTACAAAGTAATTCAGGAAGGAATACCTTGTATAAATTGGCTTACTTTATAAATCCTTCTCAAGTGGTTTTCATGCATCCTAAGTGGTGCTTAAGCAGTTTTGCTGCCATCACATCCCCGGGTAAAAAAGACAGCTATACAGAGCTATAAAAACATTATTCTAAAACAGCAAATGGAAGAGAAAAGAAAATAAAGGTAAAAAGAAAGTGCATATACAAAATAAAGAGGAAAGGTTTTAATTACCTGAAACAGCGGTATCTTCTTCCTGGCACTCTTTGCTTGGCACTTCAGCTTTTGAAGAAAGACGTTCTTCTGCAAAAGACATAATTGCAAATGAATTCTGAAGGGATACCTCAGCTGACAGGAATTACAGCCCACATCAGCCTGAAAAACACACTCTATATTTCCATATTGTAAGCCTTATTTATTATTTCACACTTATACAGAAGTTGGAACATTGTTATTTCTGTGGTTTCCGCCACCCATCCAAACACTCCAAGAGCTTTCTTTCAAAATCTCAGTTGTGAACATCTGTTTCCCTTTTCACTCTGGTCTGAATGCAGTCATATTGAGCTGCAGTTCTGCTGATTTTCAGTAATTCCAAGACAAATGGAATGAGGATCCTCTTCTGCTGCATATATTTCTCACCAGAAAAGCATAAAGGTAATCAAGGTGTGAAAAAGTATCCCCAGCCCAAGCAACAACTCAGTTCTAGAGAGCAGTACTCTGTTCTACAGACACATTAGTGGAACACCTGTGTGATGGGAACACAGCCACTACTGATACCATGTCCTTCACTGCTCCTGCCCACTATGCCTGACCACGGTTTTAAGCAAGCCAGACTCTATCAAATTACTTAGTGCAAGTTTAGGAGACAAGAAAAGAGAAAATCTGGCAGTGATCAGCTCTAAAGCATTTCTGGCTAGCAGGCTTGGAACACTCTGAAATCCCCACAGGCAATTTCAAAACATGTGTTCCATACTCCCTGTCTGGCACAGACACTGAACTCTCTCATGTCCAGACCCTCACTTGAGCAAATCCACACTCCACTCAGTACAGGGATGCCAGATCTCCTTCTCACATTTCCCAGTCAACCATTCTGTTGATGATGTAAAAAAGGGGAACAAACTTTCAGCTGAATCCTGTCTTTAGGTTTGTAAGGAAGTAGAAACAAATTTATCTTGGCATTTACAGTATATCAAAACTGACCAGGCTGCTGTACTGCTGTACTGAATGAGGAAACAGTATATTGATAAACCCACTCTCAAACATGAATTGGACTTTTAATAGATTTAAACTATCTGGCTTTGCTACTCATCACATCTTAATACAGATAGTCAAGCTTCATTTTAAGAAACATATTTCAGCAACTAATTTTGATATTTTACTAATGACAGACAACAGATAAAGCACTCACAGTGTTTAAAATGTTCCTTATTGTGCAACTTTTATGTAATTGCCCATTTACTTTGACAAGGACTGAATTTTATACCTAGAGTTCAAAGGATTTTTAGCCTTGTAAAAATTTAATCTATCCACAAGACTGTTCCTGCAAACATGAAAGCAGATGTTTAAAGCACAAGAGTAGACCTGTTGAAATGAGTATGCATAATTGCTGCTAACCTCTATACACAGTCCTTACAAATATTACAATTATATCATAAGAGTCACTCTACAAAGAATTTTGAAATTCTGCCCTACTAAGCCAGCAAGACTTTTTGTTCTCTGAGTCTTGACTACTTAAAAATCTGGTCAAGATGAATTAAACTATTTTTTAAGCCAAGGTAGGGGGAAAGAGCAGGAAAAAAAACCACTTAGAACAGGAGAAATTTGAAGCTGCACTACACATAAAACTCTAAAGTATGTACTGCATTCAGACTTTAAATGTATTCCCCTATTTGGCATTAACATTTGTTGCACATTTCCAAGTATGCTCATTTGTTTATTTTAAGAACTCACAATTGGAGCATAAATGGAAAAAATGCATCTCTATGTGCTGTCCAGAGCACTAGGAGGCATTGTAATTCTGTGCGTTCCCTACCTTGGTTACACCCCACTGAACACTACACTCGAGTAGTACCCCAGTATCAGTCACATTCTCTAGAATTGCCCCCTTTTCCTAGAAAAACCCTCCTTCATCCATCACACACAGTATTATATTACTCTTCTATTAAATAGATGTTGATATTACATGTTACTGAATGTTTGGACCTAAATCAGTTGATGTGTTGACTGTCCCATGGAATTTAACTCAATCATTTGTCATGGTCATCACACTAGTTTAAACTGAGGACTGAATCCAGTTGAGGGTATGTCAACTAAAGGAAAGCAGCAGCAGAGGTTTGAAGAGATTTTTTTTTGTAAGGTACAGCTGAATACATGTAGACTGCATTGTGATTTCATGGAAAATATTTAGAATATATGTATCCTCCTGAAAAATTTATTTCCTAGAAACAAATGTTCATCAGCTCCACATCTGAAGATATGAAAATGTCTGAATCAAAGCTCTTTGAATTCCAAAAGGTGCCAAATTCAAGCAAAAACTCACTGTATTTGCATACTGGTTTGGATCTCAATCATCCCCACTTACCCCACCTTGCTTTACACTACAGAGTTATCACAGATAGGAAAAAGTTTTAGGTACAATTAGACTGGAAGAAGCACTCCAGAAACATGGTGGACATGATCCAGCTGCTAATGAGCATTCAGTCCTTGGTACCAGGCTGAAGTGATTCCATAGGAAACCCCCTCTGAAATATGCACAACAAACATCAGGTCCTTGGCACAAAGGTGTGCTTTCTGAATCTGTTGCAAACGCAATCGTGCTCAAAGTGGAGCAGTGGTAGTAGGCTTGGCTTGGCTTAGGGTAGTAAAGAAGAACCTGTGGTTCTTACTCATGTTTTCTGGTATTATGGCCTAAAGCAGTAACTATGTGCAGGCGGTGTCCTTTAAACACAGCAACCTCAATCACCTCGGGAATTACAGCTGCAGTCTGATGCAACATGCATAGCTCTGTGTTGCAACATGGCATGGAGTCAAAAGATGAAAAACTAAATTAAAAAATACAGTAGAAATACGTCTGGATTTTTAAGGTACTGTGTATAAGGAGTCATGTATACCTTTAAAATGATCTGTTCCAGTTTTTCCTCTGTACATCTTCACACCATCGCTATCACTGCAGAGACAAAATGCTCTTTTCCACCAAAATGAGACTAATCTACACTAATCAAACCAGCAAATACCTCCAGAGCTGTAGATCCTAAGAACCCCTGAGATACAGATTATATTCCATACTATAATGATACTTAGAGACCTTAACAGCAAACAACCTACAAAATTCTTGTGACAATGCAACAAGGAACTAACTACATTTGTTAAAGGTTTTTTTTCAGTTAGTTCATGAAAGTTGCTGAAAATAATTTACTTATTCAATTTGCAGTATGAAGAAAAAACAGAAAAATAATCACCCAATCACATATGATTCTACCATCCACAAAATTTAAAAAGTGAACAATGAATTCTACACTTGCTGAGGGTTTTTTACATGTATCCATTAATATTTTTTTTCGTCCAATTTCTTTTTCTTAAAGGGAGAAAGGAAAAAATATTGGACTACTTCAGTACAAAACAGATAAGAGTTTGGCTTGAACAGTGCATTCCTCCAGTGGAATGTGGTATGTCCATGATAAATATGCACAAATTTAGCAGTTTCCTCTACTAACATGTTACCTAACCATCTTTTTTATATTAGACTCTAATTTAATGTCATTATTATTTGGTATTCTATTGTCTTCTAGTTTCTGACACATTGTCATTGCACAATACTAGTTTACACCTTGAATAATCCCGGATTGTGAGTTAATATATTCTGTTCAATGCTTTGATTACAGTAAACAAAACCAGCTCAGCTAGCAGCAAAATCTACCAAACCACACAGATGGTTATAAGCTTTTCATTGTGTGGTTTCCATAGCAATCATATTGCAAATCTGGAAGCTTCCTGCAAATAAGCAGCTTGTATTTACATGCCTCTCAGCTGCAGCATGGAACAAAACAAGTGAAGTTATTATTCCAATCACATATTGTTAGCAACATCACTGGAAGATGTTTTGATCAGTTCAGATAAAAACTACTGCAGTGAACTAATTTTTCATCTATTTCATAATGACACAAGCAATCACACACTTGTAAGGCGCATTCATGTCTCTTCATTTGAAAACTCACTGTAATGTTAGAAGGTTATAAACACACAAACAAGTCTTGTGAAATAGACCCCCCCCCAAAAAAAACCTACTTGGATTATTAAATAATCAACTAAAAAACCTACACAGTGTCTTTACTCTTGTACTTGGCAGGGAGGACAGATGCATGCAAAAAAAACAGGAGTGTACTTGAACTCTGCTGACACTGAATATCACAGGTCTACACTTTTGCCCAAGAAAAAGTAAAAGAAATAATGGTTAACACCAGGAGTATTACTCCTCCACACTGCTTTTTCTGCTACCAAATAATGATTCTGCACAAATGCAAACAAGAGCTTTCAAACCCAAATAAATCCTTACCATGGGAAAGAGTCAAGACCTCTTCTCTCTCAAATTTAAAATTTTATGCATTGACCCACCCTCCCAAAACAGATGGATTATTACTCTAGTAAGGAACTTGAGTCAACCCAGCTATGTAATTTTCAAAAAAAAAAATTAGCAAGGATTGTTTTTTTAAAAAAACAAGAGTATTTGTTCAGAGAAATATTTAATATTTCCAGAGAAGCAGCAATAAATGCATAAAATTTAAGAACAAGATTGTTTATATAATTTGGCCAAACTGACACCTTCTGCTAGCATTTGTGGTGAGGGCTGGTGATCATCTGGGTCAAAGGAATAATAATTAATGCCCTGTTTTATGCATGGCCAGTAAATTGCCTTACATGAGGTCAGTGCTCCCCAGCCTTGGGAGCATTCTCACCTCTACAGGCCTTTACACTTCACCCAAAACTTACAGGGCTTTAGCCTAAGCAGCTTGATAGAAAATCTACTAGGCTTACTTGCCTTGGTGTGTGTATTTATAATGGCAGGGATTTTCATTTCTGGTATCTTCTTTCAGACTCCAGATCCACCCATTATATATGAGAGAGATCTCTCTGTACAAAGAGATCTTCAAATGCAATTTAAAAAACTCCAACTTTGATCCAATATTCCCAAAGATCTGTCCCTTTCCCCAAGCTCCTCTGGGACAAGGCAGATTACTAGAAGATTTACACACAGCTTCTTGACATTTCACCTCACCCTGCATTCCCATTAGCAGCCTGGCATCCTCTGTAAACAACAGAACAGTTGGGAAAAGGCTGCTGAAGGTGCTATTGTCTAGCCATGGTTCTTGGGAACAGCAGACTCTTCTTTTGTTGAAGTTCCACCTGACTGTATGTATGTATGTATACAACAGTGCATGGTTTGGGAATGAAAATGCCTCCAGGAGAGTGAAAGAACTGAAAAACAAGTTGGCTGCTACAAAAGAGATAAGAATTTCTTACCATGACAGAAGAGAGGACATTTTATTGCTGCTTTTATTGATCAGCTAGTTACCATCCAACAGCTCAAACAAAAAAAAAAAGTTGTATTCTTGCATGGCAAACTTGAGTGTAAAAAAAAAAACATTTCCAAAACACAAGCAGAATGATAGAAACAGGTCACCCAAACACAGGCTAAATACTGGGATTGCAGACAAGATGACATCAACATATAACAGCAGAAAGAAAAGTTGAATCTGACCAAATGGTCATCACTGCATTCAGAAATGTGATGGAAAACAAGCAATACAGAACTGTATTCCAAAAGAATACAGAAAGAGATCTCTGGGTTATGAACAATACAAACGTACATCTTAAAGAAAAATAATATGCATACTGAGATGCTTCAGTTTCAGTTGACGACAACTCATGGCAATTCCTAACCCAAATTTTTTCCAACACATGTGATCCAAGTGTGATTCCAAGATGGAGGCAAAAGCTTTAATTCAAATATACCACCATATATATTGGATGGGACCTCCAATTAAGACTTCTGCATAAGTTTTAACCAGCTCTTTGAAAACAACCATTATCTAAATTCTGAAGTGAGGTTAAATATGCAAACCACTCTTCCATCCAGAAGACAGTAACAGAAGTCTGCTATTAATATTAAGAGTGTCCTGACTTTTCAATGGCCTTGAATAACTAGCACTGGTTTTACAAATTGAAAAAGCTAGAATAACTAAATGCTTTGGGAGAGATGGGATCTCTGGAAATTGCCCAGTCTAACATCTTGCTCTAACTCGGAAAGTTAGATCAGATTTCTAGGAAACAGCATTTTGCCTCTTTTGGTACTCCACACTAAACTGTTCAGCAGCAGTTTAAAAGGCTGTGCATTTTAATAGCTCACATAAGAGACAGCTGAAGCTAATGACTTTCTAGAACAGGATTAGCTCAAATTACTCAGTTTTGTCCAGATCTTGCCAAGTCTCCAGATGTGAGGTTTCCTGTATTCCTTGAGAAATCCTGTACTTTTTTTCCCCTCAGTCGCACTTCTTGTATCTTTAAAAGGTGCTACTGTGCACCACTGTTACTCCCAGTTGTCTAAGCAATCTGAATAACTAAACCAGCCAGCTCAGCTAAAAGTGAAGCACTGCCTCCTATTGAGAAGACCTTGGGAAAGTTACATCATCATCCTCACAAAAAGGGTTAGCAGATTTTGTAGTAAATTAACTCAGAATCATTGCTGCAAGAGGAGAGGAAGTGACATGAAAGTAATGGAACATCACTCAGACATTTTCAGGAGGAAAAAAACTCTCTCAAAATAACCTTTCTGTGGCACAACCCAGTGAATCTTAGCATACATAATGGTCTGTCTTTAACAAAGCCAAAAAGCAGATACAAGATCTCCTTCCTCAGAAAAGTATTTTGGAGTTACAGTATTTGCTAAATTAAAGAGTAAAGTAAACCAAAAATTCCTAGTCCTACTAAGGACAAATAGCACACACATTATGGCTGCAATTCTCTAGTGCTGAACAGAATAACGTTTGGATCATGTAACTATAGCTATGAAGAGACAGAGAGAAGTTGTAGAGAGACATGAATACATATGGAGAACTGTTTGAGGGGGAAAAAAGTATCTCTTTCTAAATACATTCGTGAAAAACACACATTTCTCCTGTATTACCACACACAGAGCCATCCACATAAACTACAATAGCACAATGGATTAAAAAATCATGTTTTTAAAAGCTGGAAAATATTTTATGGTCTCTCACTATTTTACTGGAAAAAACAAGCAAAAAATTATCAAAGAACACATCTCTAGAGGAAAAACAGTTACTTTCACACAAAAAAATCCCTAACCATTGCTGGCAAGGTCATCTACAGTGCTGCAAAGTGGATCTTCTCACTTTGCTGTGCAGCCTTTTACCAATTTTCATGAAATCTGGGGGAATACTTTGCTTCACTAATCTTTCCTACTTGCTGAGACTTAAATATTTCCTCTATCTTTTTCTTTCCTTTCCCCAGTACCAAGTACACCAGTACTTTTGCTTGCCTGCCTTTGCCCCATTCTGTAGTAACAACCAATATCCTCTTCAGACCTCATAATTTTGTCCACTTACCAAAAACAGAAGTTGTTAGTATGAAAATTGCTGTTTTCCAAGGCTTCATGAGGCCCTTCAGATTTTAAGAAAAAAATGTCAAAATGGGAGGAAAAATATTCTCAGTCACCTGAATGACTGAACAGAATATGTTCACTGGGATAACTGAATAATCCACAGAGGTACAGGCAATTCCCAGTTCTAGTTATGAATATATTAACATTTCATAAACTCAGCTTCCTGCTTGGAGTTCTCCTTGCAAATAAGCAATCTTCAGTCATGTTTTGAGTGACAGCTCAATTCAACTTAGTTGGCCACTTCCTTGCACTAGTCTTCCAAACAACAAATAATCTAAAATCTCTGATTATAACCAAAACAAAACAAACCTTTTTACATACTCTCCATTCTCCCTTCTTTTTTTATTTTTTTTTTCTCTTTTTTTTCTTTTTTTTTGGGGGGGGGGGGGGTAACACAGATGCCAAAAATTTAACAGTTTATCAATTCGAAGTTAAAGTAGGAAAAAATTGCCAGTCTGACAGAACTAGGAGGAAGAGAAGAATGTCAAATCTCAGTTACATCAATAGCAAGTTTCAGAGGAGAAGAGGCAGAAAAAAGTCAGAAAAAGCAGGAGTACCTACCAGGGAAGACCACTTAGAATGCTTAATTTTGGAATTTTAACATTTATTTGACAAAATTATCTAATTATTATTAATAAAATTCAATACAAATATGCCAAAGTGATATGTGCACTGCATAGAAATAAGGGATGGGTTTTGCATTGACCTTTTTATTTCCTCATGAAAAAAGGACCTGATAATAGTAATTCTTCTCAAGAGAAAAGATAAAGGTCACCACAAGCAAGTTCATTGTGGATATGCACACAATGATTATAATGAAGAATAAAAGAAATTATAGAGATCCACTTCCGGAAATTCATTAATTAACTTTCCGTTTTCATATTCACAGACACTTTGTATTTACAAATAAAATCATTATTTTGGGGATTTTTTAATCAGAAGTCAAGTATCTTGTCTAATTCTATATGCTGAGTGAACTGATCAGAATATATTAAACTCAGAAATTAAAAACTTACTTGATGGGCCATCAAAGAAAATAAAAATTTCATAAGTGACTTACAAATCCAGCTCATTACAAATTTCCTAAGCTTTACTAGGTACTTTTTTTTTAATCTTACCTTCACTTTTTTGATCAAGATATTAGATAACGACTTCCACACCTGAGCAGAAGCATCTCTGAAGATAAGGTTTCATGTTAAATTTCAACAAAAGCATAATTTTGGCTCCTCTTCTAAAGTTGTTCCTAAAGGCACCATTTTAGCATACCAAATTGAGGCAACAGACATCCTACCTAAATCCATACTTAAATATTTAAAGGAAGAATAAAATATTTTATGAATATCTATATAAAGTATTTTATACCTTTAACATGTCTCAACAATGTAGAGGAAAACCTTTTGGGGTTTAATGTTTCTACATGGTCATCTAATTATTTAGCTGATTAACAATAATGCTCCCTTCTCTGTTCCCTGTCACCCTAACAAAAAAAAAAACCAAAAACAAAAAAACAAAAAACAGTTGAAATTATTGCACAGAATGCAAATTAGTTTCTCAAAGGGAAAAACAAACAAACAACAGTTTTTAAGTTTATTCCATGGTTCTATTGTAGATTCATTGGAATCTGTGCTAGAGATTGCTGGCCTAAATACATGTATGGCACGTGCATAAGAATATTCTTCTAAATGTAATAAAGATTTATACGAATTCCCTGTAACTAAAATAAATTTGTTTGTTCTCTCAACCTGTAATAGCTCTTAGCTATGTAAATAGTTTAAGTGTTCAACATGACATTTTATAAACCTTATTATTAAAATGTTTTGCTAAAATAAATGTGGTGGCTATTAAAATCTACATAGAAAATACAAATAGTTCCCAGTGTAAATACATTTAGCAATCAAATATTCAATTAACTAATCTATACTGTATAACTCTGTACTACAGTATTATTTGACCACTATGTACCACAGTTGTATTTCTCAAGCTTAAATTTATATGATAGAAAAAGTCTGTAAATGTCAAGTAAAGTTTCTCATAATCATTGATCAGCAGTCTTAAATTTAAAAGCCATTTCTGAAAACTAAATATTCTTAATTGTGACAAATGGGACTTGACATAAAATTTACATACATACGATTCATAAAGCATATTGCTTAAACCACATAATATCCTATAATAATCTGCAGGGTTAATGTATTCAAATTTATAGTATGATTCCTGAACTTACTCAAAAGAGGGACAAAAGGCAAGGCATAGCTCACTTCAGTGAAAGGAAACACAATACAGTTGTTGGCATGTTTCCACAAGAAAAGTCTGGCTCCCAGATGCTTCTCTTATAACTCCTTTAAAAACGTAATGCCAGGACATTTTTGCATTCCCTGTGTTGATCACTGACTGCACACTGAGAAAATAAAAATCAGCATTTTCACCCTTTGGGTATTTTTAATAAAAGTACCAAACCCTCACTACTGCCACTTCACACTGTTTATGGCCCAGGCAAATAAATGAAATTATGTCAACTATGCTAAACCCTTTCTCTAACTGAAATGATGAACTGAAGTGAAAATATTATTGTTATTATTCACTAGTATTAGGTTAAATCAGCAATATGCAGAAAGTTGTAGTTGCAATGCAGACTGCTTACATATACCACATTTTGGATAACATTCTCATTGTAATCTCTACAAATACTATCTCATTCTTTGATTCTTATACATTAGGTCCATATTGGATGTCAGATCTTACTAGCCCTACAAGCCACAAACCACAATGCACCACTGAGAGAAGAGGTAGGACACAGGGATATGGCAATGGTTCATAAGCAGGAGATGGCAACTGCTCCCCAGGTCAGGGAGGGATTGGCATACGTTTGTATCTCAAAAGAACCCATGGCTTCTGGAGTCCCGTACTACTAGAATTTGCTCAGAGATAGTACTTTTGGGTTACCCAGCTCTCATGCCAGAGACACAACACAGTCCCAGTTGCACTGTAAGAGCACTACTTGTTTGTTTGAGATAAGCAATTTATCCAGGAACTAGGTTTTGTGACCTGTATGGAAGTTATACCAAAATCACAGCCACCTTGAAATTTTGCTATTGAATTATCTGAAATTGCTGTTCAACATCTACTGATGGAAATGGGTCACTTCTTATCAAAGAATCATACAATCATTTGGGATGGGAGTAACCCTTAAGATCATCTCATTCCAACACCCATGCCTTGGGCAGGGACAGCTTGCACTGGATCAGGTGTGGCATCTACAACTTCTCTGGGCAAGCTGTTCTGGTGCCTCACAGTAAGGTATTTCTTCCTAATATCTATTCTTAATTTTTAAGGAAATAAAATTTGAGAGAGGTATGCAGACAAGATAAATTCAGTTAGTATATTTTAGGGCAACGGAAGCACGACCCTCATGCTAGGATCCACAGGCTTTCCTGTAGATAATGCTTTGTTTTGAAAATGCAATTCCTTCCTTTAATTCCTAATTTTATGTTAAGATTCAAGGACAGAATAATTGTTACAGCCTGCTAAGACAGAACACTTCCACAACCCAAAGATGGAAGTATTGGAACATCTTCCTTAAGGATATTTTAAGTTCCAGAGATCTTAAACTAGTTTTCATTAAAATACAAATTCAGAGATTTTTAGGTGGAGGAAAATAGGATCTGCTAAGAAAATCTAAGATTTAAAAAAAAACTGAAACAAAATATCCACTGTGACAACCACCCTTTTTCTGGATAAGAAAACTGTCCTCCTATCTTGCCATCTAACACAAATCTCACTGACTTGCCAAAAAACTTTCCTCAGTCTCTTTCAGCTTCTTAAGAAAAGATTCTCACTTTTGCTGCTGAAGCTTTTCTGTGTGCCTGCACCCTGCACTTCCCTGGTGCATCCCTCTGTCTCCTCTAGGGCACAGCAGACTGTTGCATCTTGCCCTCTCTGCCTATTCCAATGTGTGGTCTAAGAGCTGAGCCCTGCTGACCATTTTCCTTTCCTAGGAGCAACCATCCTGTTTCTTTCAAAAACTGGAACCCAGCCCAGGAGCAGCAGCCAAAACAAGAAAACAAGCAGCCTTTTCTTATGTTACTTTCTTTATATATGTGTAAAGCAAACATGGCATCTATTACAAACACAGTACACAGCAACACACAAACAAATCAGATATACATGCATACAGTCAGAAAAACTCATGAAGCTCTGGTTAATTATAATTATATATAGTTATATATATAGTTAATAATAGTATTTTGTTAGGATAACTCCTCTGTTTTGAAGAGAATGGGAAGAAAAGTGAGTAGCAAACTGAAAGGAAGACATATACAGAAGGATTTATGCTGATGCATTTCTTAAGGCTGAAAAATTCAAATCAGATATTTGTATCTACAGTAACAGAATGATTAATTCAGCCTTTAGAGCCCACCTTGCTGGATCTTATTTGAGAATTCAGTTGTACAAATTATGGTTCTTTAATAGCTACCTTGTGGAAACCAGAAAAGTTGAGAAGCGATAGCCTGAGGCACCATATAACCTCTGGTTGCTCATTTCTCAAAAAACTCTATCTAATGGTTTTAATAGCCTGATATGCAGTCATTCATCACAAATTCAAAAAATTAAGGTTCTTTGATCTATCTACATAGTATTTATCACATTTACACCCGAGTAGTAGAATGGGCCTAATATTTATTTTTATTTTCATAAACATACATAATACAATTGCCATTTTACTTTGAACTTGCTAAACTGCAGCAACTCCTCAAATTTTTGCTTAATAAACTATCCCACATAAGTGCATTAAGTGTATTGCACTGCTCCTTAATTAGATTAAAACGGTGCCACCATAGAAAACTTTGCTTTCAAAAGAACATACTTTGGGTCCACAACCCACTGAAGACACACATGCATAACAAAGCTTTGTTCACTTTAACATGAAGCCAGCTGTCAGAACCAACATTGAAAAAACTATTATATAAATAAAATTAATTTGTGTGACTTTTTTTTTCTTGCCAGGATACACAGGTTTTTCTGAGACAGGATACTATCTCTTAATAACAAACAGTTTCAGTCACATACTGTTCACATCAGATCAGTTTTACAAATCAATAGTCATTTTTTAACACTGGCACACAGAAAATAGAACAAAAATTACTGACCAGGACCTGCAATAAAACATCTTCTTTCCATAAGTACATTAATTTCAGTAAGTTGTGAGCTAATTAGTGTTTGAAGGAGTTCTTTAAACATAGAAAAGTATAATTTAAAATACTTCATTTTAAGATATGCCTTCTACTTTTAAGCAAGTAAGTTTTAAAATTACAATAGACAATAGTTTATGTAGTGGTGTATTTTTTGTTGACTTTGGTTTGGTTTGGGTTTTTGGTCTGATTGGATTTTAGGGTACTTCCCTTTTAAAGTCTGAAATATATAAATAAAATTCAGCATTTGCTAGCCTAAGACTTTGATAAATACAGCCTTTCCAACACAAACTATTTTGATTTGTTCTAGCAGTTGACCACAACATCAAGATCACTTCTATTTTCGCCACCTATAAACTCTGAAATCCATGAAGCCTGAAACATCTGAAAACTATGAAGTCTCTCATGCAGTTCAATGAGGAGAATGAATACCTATACTTAATAGCACCCACTTTCCATTTACTGTAGATACCATAATTGGCTGCTTTGAATCTCACAACTGACCAAAATTCCTGCAGCAGAGGTATATCACTAAATAAAGAACACTATTCTAAGAGTATTTATCAGTGGACAAACCCACCCTGAGTCAAATCAATATACCTCTCACATGCAAATCAGACTAAATATGAATTCTCAGTTATTATTCCCCTTTTACTGGCCTCCACACTTTTGCAAATGAGTGTGTGATGAGGGAGCAGGGGTTGAATTGCACCATGGACAGTGGGCTTTCTGACAGCTATGGGCCACCTGTTGTTCACAGACACTTTATATTCACTTAAAAGAAATGCAGAAGAGCCTGAGAACCTTATTTTTCCACACAAAGACCTGCCACTTCCCACTCAATGGACATCTCATTCTTTTCAGCTACACCAGATTGTCTTACCTCCTCTTCCATCACTGACACCCAACATCAATGGAAAGAAGGGGGAGCCCTCTTTAGATGTAGGATTACAGTAATTGAAGATAATGCCCAAGCTCTTGTGGCAAACAAAAGTTGATGTCCAGGTATCAAGTTCCTAACCAACTTGAGGATGCAATGTCTTTAAATATTTGTCTGGATTCATAACTCACATCTCGTAAGCATTTAGTACTAGCTGAAGGACAACTTCAAGGTGTACATAAATCCCAAAAGAGTACTGCCTCAAAACCCAGAGTGACAGAATTCTGACACAGCTCCATTTCATCAAAGCTGCTGGGATTCAACAATATCTAGTTAAAAGAGATTGGTTTCCAGTCATTTCCATGTCTGACACTTAGCAGATCCCAAATCCCAGGGATCAAGACAGCAAAACAACACATCTTGGACCTAAAAAAATTTTTTTACTCTCTGGCACTAAAATGTAATTCACATCTGCTTTTCACTGTTCTTGTATTACTTTAATTACTTTTGAATTGCAGCAAACTGAGCAAGCAATCTGTAGCACCCCCTTGTCCTTATTCTGGTACTCCCCCTTATAAGCAAGATAGTATGTGCAAAAATACTCCATTTACACAATAATAATGGCTAAACAAGTGAAAAATACTTCTTAAGAACTCTGAGAATCAATTTTTGAAAAAAAAAATGTCAAGAATCCTCACTGTTCTAAAAGAAAAAAATCAGTTGCTGTATTCTTGAACCTGAAAGGTGTTTTCAAGGAAAATATTAAAAAAACTTTCAAAAATTACTTTGAAAACTTTAGTACTGCCCTCAAAAATGCTAATCTTACATATAAGTCTTTTCAACTTCAATTATTCCAGACCCTACTTATATTTTATACTTTGAAATCATTTACTAATTAAAAGCACTTAGAATTCTTTCTGTGGGGAAAAAAAAAATGTTAGCACATTAGCATTATATACAACTTCTGGATGAGAATTAAAGAGTTCCCTAACTACTGAAGGCAAGCAATAAACACTGGGAGGAATTCAGACCATATGCCAAGATATAAAATATAATGACTTAACAGCAATGATCACAGGTAACATCTCAGACTCCATAATCACCCATGTTTCTACTGACTTAAACCTACTCCTCTGATTTGCAACAACCAATTAACAATTTCTTTCTTTAAGCCTACTGGTTTTAGGAACTGATTGTACATCTGTAATGCACAACTGGCACTGCTCAGCACCAAACACTGTGTTTTGGCCCACATACCCTGACTGTGCTATATTGGAAACTCTAAAGGAAGCAAAGGCATCCTGTAAAAGAATTTTCATTAACAGAGTGCTGTGAAATCTTCACTTCTTGTCAAAATGTCAATATATCTGACACTGCATCTTGAGAAAACAAATATTTGCTAGGAGTGTTCATGACTGACAGATAAAACTTACATTCAAACTCCACTACATAATCATTACTTCCTTCTTCCCAAGAAGAGGTAAATCAGAGAACATGTTCTTTCCCCGACCACCTTCATGCTCATGAAAAGGGTACAACATAATAAAAAAAGTTGCTTCTTCAAAACTCTAGCAATCCAGCAAGAAGAAAGGATGAAGATGGTATCGTTATGCTGCCTAACTTCAGCAGTTTACAGTTAGAAAAAAAATAAAGCATCAAAGCTGCCCAAAGAGACAACTATAAAAAAGAAACAGGACAATCATTTTCTACTTTAGAATTCAATGTCAGAAATGTTCTGAAACAACATCAATATAGTTTTTAAACTACTTAAAATGCTTTGTTTAAGTAAACAAATTGAAGTGTTTCTTTGCACAGCACACTTCTCTTTGTATGAATGTTAAGACATTTTTTAACTTTTCCTGAGCTTTGCCTTAGTTACAGAGTATCTAAGCCTACAACTACACCCCAAAACAGAATTACTGCCCAGAACTCTGGGCTTGACCAAACAGTTTGGCACAGGATTGATAATAGGAATCAAAAGACAAATGCCAGGTTTCATTCCCATCATCCTGTGCCCTATCAGAGACTGAATCAATCCTCAAATTTAATTTATAGAAAACTAACAACTGATTCAAGTTGTATTGGCTGAAGATCACCACAGCACTGAATTTCACCATTCTTACCTCCTTCTCACATCAAAGTTCTCTGTGTTATGGACAGGCTAAGAAGAGATGGCACAAACCACAATGTCAGTCTTGTGTTATATTAGATTGCTTCAGGATTTCCAACCTTATTTTTTCTGTAAGGGCTCTGTAAATGAGGGTTTTACCTCCATGAACCAAATAAGCACCACCAAAATAAGAATCAAACTTATCTTTAGAATCATTTTAATGGAAATTATACTGTATACCAGGGAAAGTACTGCTATAATGCAAGTTTGTAAGGAGAAAGAGTACAAAAGAAAAAAGCCAAACAAAATTGAAAATTAAGATAAGTTAGCTTAGATGAGCACCTCTTTTCTCCTACTGGGCCAGAGTGTGGTAGACAGCACACAAACTGAGCTGAGCTTGAAAAAAGGATTAAGGGGGCAGGCAGTAGTTAGCATTGCAGTTTTGGATATGGGCTTCACACAGATGTGAAACCACAAAAGACAATACTGAAGGCCCTTAAAATTATGTCACTGAAACCTCAAGTTAATAAAAAAATTCTGTCTTCAAGGGCTGTAACAGACGGGAACAACTTTAAAGCTGGCACATGTTCTTGTTTTATGACAAGGACAACTTCATTGTTTAAAACACCACTAAGCTAGAAACTCTATTCATCAATGTAGCTCTACCCAGAAAACAGAGTTATTTAATACTACAGTTTCAGAAGCTGTTTTATGTTACAGCTTATAACATTCAGCTGTGGACTGCAATATTAGGTAATTAGATATACTAACGTAGAAAATAAAGAGCTAATTAAGAAAAATGGTCTGTTACCAAAAAAAATTTTAATTCTGTTTAGCCAAGTTTTCCTCCATGATTTTATTAAAAATCAAAAAGATTAAAACCTAGTTTGCTTAAGATAGAATAAAGATTTATTTTCCTGAAGAATCTTCCAAGGGAAGTTTTACAAGTTGGGAATTCTTTGAAAGTTCTGATGTTTTTGACTTTACCTGAATAACCACAGTAAAAAACTGACTAATACTGAGAACCATGAAAATTATCCTTCCATGGTAAATATGAATTTGTATGTGCTATTAAAGAAGAAAGTGACTTAACAGATCAAAAGATTAAATTTCCCACTTCTCTTTGTACCCCTCCCAACTATCAACCTGCCAGCAGACAGCATAGGGTATACCACTGAAATCTATGCTTTAGGCTGTTGGCATCCTGGATACTGGTTTGAACCTATCCAGCTTTTGCCTGGAAAATTCATCTACACAGTCTCCTGTCAAAAGCAGGAGAAAAAAAATAAAACTAATGAGATAGCTAGGGAATACAGCGTCAGCCCGGATTACTGCCACAGTTCTCAAAATTTTCCAGTTTTCAAAACTGTGCAAAAATTTCCATAGCCTTTTTTTATACAAAACCTCTTTACTCAAACCAAACTAAATATTATCATCTAAACTGGCTTAATTTCCTTCTGAAATGCTGGCATAAAAGACACTGAAAAACCACAGAAATGCAAAAATTTAACTTACTTGAGAAAATGCAAATTATAACCAAATAAATGATAACATGGTACAGCGAGCTGTGCACCTGAAATTCAATATTTATAAAGCTAGTGGATCTGTGAAAACAGAGGATTTGAATCATCTAACATGAATATGCTTTGAGGATAAAAACAAAGTGAAGATTAATTTCTTCTCCCTCCTCACAAGGATCTAGCATATTTGCCTTCTGCATTCCAGAGCTTAGCACAGCTTTGCAGCTGTACAAATAATTTTTTTCTGTTCTCTTAACAGGCATTCCAAATTTCTTATTTGTTCTGTATTATTATGCCAGGTAACAGCAGGGATAATGATGCTCCACCCTTTGACCATGAAAGGAAGAAAGCATAATTCACTTACCTGGGAAAATAGAAAGGACAGCCAACTGTAATTAAATGCAACCAATCAGGCCTAATTAAAGGAGACGAGACCAAACTGGAGTGTACTCTTTTACCCTCAAGTTTAAATGAACAGCTACACTAGAAACAAATAAGACATATTCCTGTGAGGTTTGTCAACCAGCATTTCATCTAACAGTCTTCAGTGTGATGTGGATTAAGAAGAAAAGGACTGCTCTAAGGCCTCAGAGCTGTAATTCCATTTAAGCATATGATTATTAAAACACATTTATAGAAGATAGAAGGACTAAATAATCACCTAAAATCTTTTGAAAACTTATGCTTTATTTTTACTTAATTATGTCAACACATCGGAGTCAAAACTAAAAGCTCCACTGTAAAAGGTAAAATGGTCTTTCCTGAGAAGTTCACAATTCAAATTGATGAGATGGAAAAAGCATGAGATAAAGGAAGATAATCTCTACATAAAACATGAAATACTCCAAGATGAAACAAGCACACTCCAAGATCATGGTGAAATAAATTAATTTAACTAAAAATTGAATACTGGTTTGAAACTAAATTTCTTGAACTACCCCTTCTTTGTGATATTGCCTTTCAGGTTCATTAGCCACATTAAGAGATAACAGCTCCTGGAAAACTGTCATAAAAATGGGATGTAAGTGAAAATACTCTAAATTCCTGCAGAATCCCAGCAAGGCTGCAATTCTCTGAAGACAGAGCTCAAAACAAAGAACTCAAAGTCTGTATTAACCAAAGCCCTCCTCCCAGAAATTTATGTATTACTGTTCCAGCTCTACTTACTATCTGAATTCAAATGAACAGGTAAGGTAAGTGAAGCTCAAAAAAAGAGTAATTTATCCCAGGAATTTATCTTTAACAAAAGCATAAGCAAGCATACAAGACCACTCTCTGTGAGAACCTCAGCATCCAAAAAGCACTATAATAAAGTTTGGCTGTATGTTGTAGCTATAAGATTAAGCCCAGTAATGTAGTTTTTATATTCACTGCAGAGTCTTTCAGCATGCATGACACGCTGCATATCATTTCAGCAGAACATGCATTCTGTATTGAAGTAATCTAGGTAGAATTCAAAGATATAGAACAACAAAAAAAACCTAGCTCTTAAACATATATAATTTTATATCTTATAATTTTATGGTATTAATTTTCATGAGACACTTATTTTTTCTCCCTTTATTTACTGAAATGAGCTTAAATTAAAAATCAAGACAAAGTGTAAAATGTTCTTTCCTCCAGTGGTCAGGAAATTCTGTCTAATAGATATAGAAAGTTAGTCAGCATCACATGACACAACTAATTTTTCCTCTCAGATTATTGCTGATAATTGCACTGCTCCAAACAGCAAGGGGTATAGAGCTCTATTTCATACAAAGTGATTATTAATTGTCATATCACTTTAAAGTATCATTTGTTAACTAATGATAACTGAAAATTTGATTTTTTTCATAGCTTCTTAAAATTTAATAAAGAACTGCTACCTTTCTCCTAGTACTTGAATACCTATAATCAAGAACTTCTGCCAAGCTTTTTTTTTCTTTTGTTTTGCCATCTGACAGATACAGTTGGACGTTTAGAGCCATAATCATTTGACCACATTGGAAAGTCCCCAGTAAAAAGTTTCTGTATCATTATAGCCATGCTGGAAAACATGACGCAGAACAGTGTAAATACTCATGTTGCTTTCCTTGCAGTTCATTTCCAGAGTCTTTTCAAACAAACGCATTGCTTCCTTGCAGGTTTACAATATCACATATTAGGCAGAAGCTGGTAACATTTGGAACAATAGAGAACTTTTGCAAATGCCAAAATGAATAAAGAAAAAAAATATGGGCATGTTGCTGGAAAAAGCTGTAAAGCTTTTCAAATTTTTAATTTTAAAGAAATCACGTACTAGAAAACAGTAATGAGCTGAAAGTCCCTTGAGTTCACTTTTGCACATTCTGTGCTATTTTGATGCCTCTGCTAAAGAAAACTGCTCTCATTTAGAACTGAAGACATTCTTTCTTCAGTGTCATAGCAAGATCTGAAATCTAAAAGTATCTTTTTTGTTGAGTTACTTTACTCTTTTACTTTAAGCCACTCAGAGTTATCAAACTGGAAGCAGATAGGACAAAATTATCGCGAGTCACACAGTAAGAAAGAATTCAACAATACCTTTAACTTCCTCATAAATGCTATCATCTACTGGTTCACTGTTTGCTTGTCCAACATCATCATATTCCTCTTCCTCCTCCTCAGGAATAGTATTCGATCCCGTATCTATGTAACATCAGTTTGAAAAGTTAACATTTAGTGGAAAATAATGCCTAAACAGAAATTTATAGAAAAAGAAAACAGTTCTTCTATGACCAGCTCCTTTCAGTACATTCTGCTTATTTTTTTTACAGTGTTCAAGGGATAAGAAAGAGTTTATATGAAACAGCTTGTATAAGGGAGAGCTCTCAAGCTAAATAGTATTCTGGGAGAAATGCAAAGATCGTGAAAAAATAGAAAAGACATATAAAAGCTGTAACACAATTGAAAACTAGGACTTGCTACTCAAAACTTGGACATGTGGGAATCCTACATGTACTGACGTGACATATAAGTAAATGGACAGAATACCATCACTAAGCAGTATTGGCAATAAAGGCAACTGTTCTACTGGCTGGCTTACCTTGAATTACAAATTTGACTTGCTGTACCCATTCCTCTGCTTCTTTGGGAGTGGCAGCTGTAAACTATTAAATGTTTATTAATAACTACCAGCAGTAATGACAAAAACACAACTACAATTTCATCAGCAATAAAAAAGAGGGACTGTAACATTCCCGTCACTTCCTCAAGAAACCATTAGCAATTCTTTTCATGTCTTCTGGTACTTTTCTTGCAAGGATGCTTCTTATAATGTACAGCTAATTTTGACAAATTTACGTAATTGAAGGAGAGGATGATGGATTTGAAACTCTGATCAGCAGCTGGCAGCTGTGCAGAAAAAAGCTGCTTCTCTTCATCAATGTCAAAGCCAGAACTGATGAACAAAATTTGCCCTTGACAATTAGAAGACACCCATGAATTTCTTTAGACTGCTGGGTACAGTTTTCTTAAAAATGTTCTTGTCAGACTCCAACACACTACCTGACAGCTTAATTAACTGGCTTTCAACTGCAATCTCAGATATTTAAAACTTATTAAACTTACATTCCATATTGATGTCTGGCTGATAGATCTCTGAATTGCACAGCTGATATGTGCCTTTTTGTAGGTTTTCCTTGAAAAGCCATGACCAATACAATATGTATTTAACACTGATACATATTTTAACTTTTTTTTCCATTTAATTCATCCAAGAAAGCACATAGACACACTATACAATAGATATTTAAATACTAATATTGAAATGACCAGTAGATAAAGATGATAGATTTCTTTGCTCTTGACCAAAAAGATAATATTTGAACATGTGCATACATAAGTTTAATCAGATTTTTTTTCCTAATATATGAATATACAATATAAGAATGCAAGGGTTTCCTTTTTCCATTAAGATGTCAGTGACAGTTGTTTCACTGAAATGTTAATTCAGTAACTGGAATTGTAACAGCTTTGTCAATTAAATTTCAAGTCAACATAAAAAAGTCCAACCTGATAAATGCGCTTATCTGGAGCAGAGATTTCAAAACAGCAATCTTTCTTTGCATCCTTCCGAAGGCTATTATTCATTCTGATGGTGTAGCCCTCTAAGGCAAATTCACCTTTCTGTTGTTTGTCTGTAGGAGATAAAAAACAAAGTTAGAGCTTCATTTACAACAGTGAATGTAAGTGGCTCAGCAGGTTATCGTTTATTCAGATTTTGTTTTCTATTTCATGAATTTTACAAAGAACAGGGAGGTTTTTAGCAAAATGATTAAGTGATGCTTCTGGAGATAAAGCGTTATTTTAAGGGAAGAGGTACCCAAAAGTACATTTTTCTGTAGTATGTCTAAGGAACTCCACAGGGGGATGTTTGCAGATGGTGGTCTTATTTAGTAAGAAGCGCATGTTATGACACTTGTATCTAGGGAAAGCCAAGAACTGGAACTTGCAAGACACGTTTCCTATAAATCAGTGTCTCTTTCAGGTTCAGTAAACCAATGGGAAAACCTGTCTAGCTCAGAACTTGCTGAGCTCTCTCCTAAACTAACCACTTCACTCAAAAAATAAACTCCAAGCTCCTTTTTAAGCAATTGGAAAAGCTGCTTTTCACATTCTCCCACCCACTCCCAGATGTGCCTCCTTTCAACATGGCAAAAATACAGAATGAATTTTGTTATAAGTTCAGGTGTGTGTGTCTGTGTTCATTCCAAAAGCATTTCTCTTAAAACAGCAAATGTTTAATTGGCTAATAAAAGTACTGAGCCCTACCACAGTTTATTATGTACAGCCATGTGGTTGTTTTAAAGACAATTCTACTTTTCAAAGGTTCTGTTTTATAAAAGTATCACTTACAACAGATCTGACTTTAAATACATTGCATGTTGTGCAAGTGGCACCTCTGCACTCCTTTTGAGCCCTTCAGACCGAATTCTACATCAGATTTTATGTGCTCTGCCATATTTTGGCAAATATTAAAAACAAACCAAAAAAGTAAAAGCAATTAAGTTTTGCAATTCTGCAGATCACAGTGCAGCATGCAAGTGAAGACTGGCAGCACAGTTCACGTTTTGCACAGGCAAACAAAGAACAAAGTGCAGCTGCATATCAAAAAAAGGCCATTTAGTGTGGGGCTTTTTTTTACACAGAAGAGAAACCATTAATTAACAATAAGCACCAGACACAGCAGCTAAAACTACTGTAAGTATTGCTGAATAGAACTTAGGTGCAAATTGAGCACCCATTGCTTACGCTTGTCAACAAAAGGAGAAAACTGCTACAGTAGAAAAAATAGGAAAACTATATTTTCAACAAATTTTTGTCATATTTGTGGAAATTTAATAGGAAAGAAAATCTGTTTCCACTCCTGAGAGGGTAAAAATTGGCTAACACAGCCACGTGGACATAAATGGGCATAAGGGCAGTCACCAGTCAAATACTCCTTCTAGTAATCTTACATGCACATATTCTCTGTCCTTCCACCTTTTCATGAACTCTCACCCAGGGCAAGTAAATATCCAATAATACAATTATATGAGAACATCTAGGGCACTATTCTATTTTCACTTCTAGTCCCTTCCCCCCCCAGTAAGTTTAATTCTGTCTTAAATAAGTACTAATAATACAGTACTAATATTTTATATTTTCTCAATCCTCCATCCCTATTTCAAACAGTGCACACATGCAAAATTCATGAAATCACACCAAGGTAGATATTAGAAATAATAACTTGCAATAGGTTAACTAGGTTCCTTTTAATGAAATTCATTTCTGTCTAGAAATGTTATTGTTCCCTCACTTGTGACCTCAGGGAGAAGATGAAGTGAAACACATTAATTTCTCACTCTCCCATGCTGGAGGTTTATCAAAACCCTAGAAGATAGGAGCACGCAAGCAGAATAAACAAACACCAGGTTCAAAAGGTAAAAACATTTTGTCAAGATAAAAATGAGGCAAGTATTCAAATTTACTCTCTTGGATTATTTCTGAGACTGTTTCTCTGTGACATGGATGATCCCTTTTATGGTAATACACTTTTACAGAGCTAATCTCAAATGATCTCTGCACCGGTACTCGTTATTTCAAAGAGCATTGCAGTTAAACCACAAAGATGCTGTACTTTGGAAGGGGAAGGTGCATGGCATCTGTATCCCATTTGATTGTTTTTCTGTTTATACTGTTTTTGTCTTATCTCTCTGAACACACTATTTTGGTGCTAATGAAAATTACCTGTATGCACTACCAAATATATACATATATACATATACATATATACATATACATATATATATATCCATCCATTGCTATTATATTGTTTCAATGACCATTATAGCAATAAACTAGACTTAGCACTGTTACTTTTGCTTCCAATTGTCTTAGCAGTAACCTCTGATTAAAATCCAGTGTGGCATCATGCATATTACGTTGAAAATGAGAAAATTCTAAGACAATGAGGTACTTCACAGCCCTGATTCAGATACCTGTTAAAGCTGAAAGACTCAGTATGGATTCACACTCCTTGTGGCAGCAAGCCTGGCATGTCCTGAGAAATGGCTCCACTAATACAGAATGGCAGAACACAGGTCAGCTACTGCTCAGCTGCCTGCTCTGATGGTGACAAACAGTGGAGGTCTACAAATGCCATTGGCTCTTGCACCTTTTCAGTTAGGACTGGAGACCAACCCCATCACCTGATCACCATGGTGCAAACCATGACCCACAGCAGCTGCTTGGCCAAGCAGAGTAATCAGGTGCAGGCTTGAAGGCAGAGCCATCCTCCGATCATCAGACTCAAGGACCACCTCGACTTCACTGATGGCACAGGCTTGCTGCTACATGGGTTTTGACAGACCTGGGCTTTTGCTTTCAAGATGCCCTATGAAGGTAGGGACACTGCAAGTCCTGAGAATTTTAACAACTCAAGTAAAATTGTTTATACCAGAAATACTTTCTGGAGACCATATTTTAGGGAGAATTAAACCATTTCTGATACTTAGAAGCTCTGAAGACTTAAAGATTTTACTTGGAGACTTAAAATTAGATGCTGTTAATTTTTATGGTGGGGAGTCTTAACAGTAGCTACAAGTACATATGCATTATAGATATTTAACTTTCATTTTGAACCCCCAAATCAGAGACAGATTTTTGTTTAGGCAGGAATATAACAGCATATTTAGGAAGAACTAGGGAGATATATGCTGATAAATACACTTCTCTGAAGAACAACACCATTTTTGCTGTTATTTGCTCAAGACAGAACTTTTCAATTCAATAACAGCAAACCCTTAAGTTGTCCCAGAAAAACATAAAACAGAAATGCAAAAGTGTAATATCAGTCTTGTAAAAATAAAAAGGATTGTGAACACCATCAAGCATAAGTTGTTCCACAATTAAGCCAAATCTCATTTTAGCATAAAGTTGTCCTTTGCTTTCAACTGCTCATCCTCCTCTCTCCCTCTTCCTGTGTCAGGCACAGAACAGAAAAATAAATCTAGGTCTGTGTAGATCATTTTGCAACAGGAATTTAAAATCATAAAAAAGTAGTATTGCAGAGGGGAGAATCAGGCACTAAGAATTTAAACAAAACAACAACAAAAAAACCACTAAAAAAACCAACAAACCAAAGCTAGCACACAGAGATTTAAGAGAAATAAATATGGGGGGCTATATTTAACATAGAGAAAAGTCAGATCTGAAAGCCTTTAAACATTTCTCTTACATATAAACTTCATTCACCCTAAAAAGAGTTAAATATTGTTAAGAGAAACAGGACCAATATTATATTGGGTAAAGAGAGTCTCAAGGGTAGCAAAGAAAAAGCGTTTTGAAGTAACCTTGCGTAACTAAGTCCATGGGAACATTTAAAACAAAGGAGGGTAAACCTTCAATGAGATCTTGAAATTACTGGGTTGTAAATTTGAGGCCCTAAGGCGATGTGCTCATATTATTAGCACATGTAAAAAGAATTAGTGCATTCTGAAGAACAGAGAGGACTCGGATAGTAGAAAGGAAAGAAGTTACAGAGAAAGACATAAGGAACAAAGGCAAACAGAAAGATTTCAGAGAGTGATAAAGTATTTATAGATACTATTAGAATCTATAATTTAACTCTCTTCATCTTGAAATTAGGAGCCTGTAAGATTTTACAGTTTACATGGCTTCATGCTAAATGTAGTTTCACATACTTTTCCATGTGCAGGACGTCTGCTATCTAAAAATAGTTCAGTGTAAGTATCTCCCAAATGGTAATTCCTTTTCCAGCTTTTGGAATAGTCTTTTCCAAATGCACACAGAGAAGTTCTTCCCTTTTAGACAGCAGATCTGAAATGTAATCAACTTTTTTTTTTCTTCTTTCCTATAATCCAGTCCTCTGAGAAACTGAAATTGTAAAATAGTTAAGAAATGAAGGCAGTGATTTAGGGCACTGAATTGTTTATATTCAGTTTGTTTATACCCAGTAGTTATTTTTTAAATAACACATTATTCACAGCCAGTGTGACTCTCGAGGTCTGAATTTACCAGTCTCATAGCAGAAGATCCAGTACACACTAGATAGATGCCTTTCATTGCCATCACCCTGCTACAACAAAGTCCTGTTGAGCATGCACAATTCCCTTTTTTGTCCAAATAGAAGCAGCTCACCACTCTCCTGGTCATCACTATCTTAGTAATCAGAGAAATCCAAAACTATCATGACCACGTTAAAACTAAAAAACCGGGGAAAAAAAATAAACTGATTTTTCTAAAAGCCTCTGAATTATATCCCTATTTAACATCATATTACTGGCGGGCAGGCAGATACCATTTTCAAGTTATAAAAATGAAAATAAATTTTTAGTGCCCATTAGCAGAGGAAAAATTACCATAATGTTATCAATTACTGTCTTGCTAAACATTTAGCTGATCTCTCCAGTTTGCTGAGACAGAAGGGCATATAACATTGTGGCCTAGTGAGAAAGAAGTAATGAAGCCATTAATTCAATCATTTATAAAGCAACAAATTAACTTTCCTTATTCACATGCACTTTGAGGTCTGAAAGGTTATCCATACCATCTCGGTGTCTGAGGACACAGGAACAGCCAGAGATCATATAGAAAAATGATAGGAAACCAGAGTACTCAATTCAGGGTGCAACTGCATGGAAGAAAAGAAAAAAGAGAACCATAAAAGATTTATGGAAGGAAAGACTATGAAAAGGAGCACCAGGAAAGCTTCTCAAAATCCCACCCAGCTCTGACATTTGAACAGACTCCTCTGCAATGCTGTGGGCCATGTGTTGGCAAGTGATACCACAGCACAGGTATAAATACACATGTGCTTCCTGCAATACCTATTTCTAACATGTGATTAGCTCAAATCTTTAAGCCTTGTTTCTCCATCTACCCCATTTATCCATGATCAAGAAAAAATGCAGGTGATTCACTTAAACCCATCGATACTGCAGGGACAAATTGCATTGCTTCACTCCCCAATGCTATGCCAAATGTAGGAGAAAACAGAAGAGAAAACAGGGAAACAAGGCATATACCAGCCTGCAGGCATCACAACTGTTGAAAAGATGCTTGTAGTCGTTTAGGTGACCACACACACATAGACAAACACAGCTATATTTCACAGGCTTTAACTTGCACTACATAGTTCTGGACTAGGTCTCACATTTTTCATCATTCAGCTTGGAGTAAATGATTCTGAAACTCTTCCTTACATGTTTGTGAGCTTTATACACGTCCATACTTCTTGCTTTCCCAATGGAAAAATGAGAAAGTTAGAAGAACTAACACTGTTTTGGAAACAACAAACCTGTTCAAACAATAAAAAGGCATCCTGTAGCCTCATGTTTACAACTCAGTTGCATTTGTACTGATACTTAAGTGTGAAAATCAAACTTTGACCAATAAAAGACATATCACAGCAGACACAAAATAATTTTCACAGATATTCGCCTATGTGTCTGGTTTTAAAATCAGACAGAATTCAAAACAAGCCAAGATGGATGCAGAAATCCCTGCTGCCTCTCAGCATTACATCCCCCAACACAGAGGCACTAGCAGCCCATTACCCATCTAAACTGATGCAGGCAGCAGGACTGAGTGCGTATGGAATCCTTGTCAGTCTGAAACCAGGTTCACAATTTGCACAGAGCCACCCAAACACACACTTCAGCGCTGTTCTACAGTTGGTAAGAACACATTCTGAATTTCTACATTATCTGGTACAGCATCAAGGCCCCCAGCACAACAGCACACTACAGCAGGTACCAGTGCTGGTCACAACAGTGGGAATGAGAACAGCTTCAGTGAGCAAATGCCAGACCTGTTCAGGATTGCCTTATCACACACCTCATCTCTGCTGACAATCTGCAGCTGAACAGCATGATAAACTGCAGCACAAACATTCACAACATTAGGTAACAGCTCACCTTTAATAGCATACTAGCCTGCCATGGCTGGTATCCAGTTCTGCGCAATGATGGTGAGTTGCTTCTGCATTAGAGCAGGCACTTTTATACCCAATGGTATCACAGGCCTGAAGAAATTACCTCTGACCAGTCTAAAAAAAACATTTTTTTTTTTCAAAAGCAAGTTCAAGAGTGACTTAATCATCCCATATTACAAGAGTAAGTCACTACACCATGCTTAACTAGTTTTTCTGCACTACAAGCACCAATCCAATGGAGGTAGGGCAGACGTTCATGCACCTGATTTGTTTCCTTCCTCCATGAATTACTGTTTGGATCTAACCATGCCATGCTCTCTACAACTACGTGCAAGGAGGTTGTAACGAGGTGGGGATCAGTCTCTTCTTCCAAGTAACAAGTGATAGAAGAAGAAGAAATAGCCTCAAGTTGCACCAGGGAAGGTTTAGGTTGGATATAAAAAATTTTTTGACACTGAAATAGTTGTCAAGTATTGGAACAGGCTGCACAGGGAAGTGGTGGAGTCACCATCCCTGGAGGATTTTACCAGACATATAAATGTGGCACTCGGACAAGGTTTAGTGGTGGGCTTGGCAATCCTGCACTAATGGTTGGACTCAATGATCTTAGAAGTCTTTTCCATGACTCTGTGATTCAATACAGTTCCAGTGGATCATGTGCCCCTCCCACATCATTAGGTTATGGTTAGGAGGACTTTCCCCAAATAATCTGCAGCCTACAAGAGCTGGAAATGAATTAGACAAAAAAACTATCTAGAGATTCATAAACTAAAGAGTTCCCACAAATTATCACAGTCAATTCCTAACACAACACCAGCCTTCTGAGTGCTAGGGAAAATATTTCCATGTATCTTAACTTTCAATAAAGGTATTAAAAATTGCAACAGTCTTGATAATCAGGTCATTGCAAAAGGAGGAGATCAAAACAAAAAATGACAAAGATCAGGTGGGTAACATGCCTCCTTAATAGAAAGACCATATGCTAGGAGGTAAAAATAATCATTAGCATAGCCACAAGAATGTAAAAAAAAAAAAAAACAAACCTTTTTTTTCTAAAAAAATAGCAGACAAAACCACAAAGATTTTACAATCAAGAACAAACTTTATGAACTAGCAATATATTCTGAAAAAATAATTGTCATTTTTAAAGTACTGGGCAATGTATAACTATATATATAAGTAAACAGCAGATGATCATTTTCCAGAGAAAGAAATAAATCAGTACTGACAAATCAAAATCAGTATTATGCCACATTTCCTCAAAATTTTTGAATGAAAATTGCTCATGCTTGTGAGGCTTGATCAACCTTTAATCCCAAGGAAAGAGTTTAGAAGAAAAGGGAATGTTTAGCAGATATACTAGCAAAACTCTGAAAACAGGACATGATGGGAAACTAGCAATGTGAAAAATGGACTTACAATTAGACTCTTTATTTGTTGTGGTTTTAAAGAGCAGATGAGCTTAAATGAGTCAGTACACCAAGGAATGAAATAAACTGGAGAAAATTATATTAGTCTTTGAATTAAAAAACCCCACATAATAACTATCTGCAGTAATCTCAAAAATAAAAAGACAAACTAAAAGAAAAAAGAAAACTTCAATGGAAAGTTTGCCCTGGCATTCTGTTTTGGGGGAAGGGGGGGTGTTGACGGGGCAAGACACTATTGTACTTTTAAAATTTACTCAGATATATGTATGTGTCATTTAGTTTACCCTTAAACATCAAATGCACTATGGCCCACTATGTAATATGGTTTTTTTTTACTCCCAATTTCAAAAATTCAAAGTAATATTACAACATTTATGCCAGATTCTTTCCAAACTGGCCATTTAAAGTTAAAAGTCACCTTCAAAAGTTTGCTTTGGTTTCCTGGCTGGCTTTAGTTAAATACATTACTTAATTTCTAGCTTTTCCAGAACGTGAACTATTTTAAAAGAAACAAAGAACTCCACTATACAGCTTTTAGATTAATATTTTCCTAGATAGAACCATCTCTAAGGAACTCAGAAGGTCTAATTACTAGAGGATGTTTTCAAATTAATATCCTATTTGCAGAGAAAGAACATTTTCTATCTAGTAAACAGTTGAGTACCAGCATACTATCAAACCAAACAACCAGCTGTTATTAGCAAACAAAGTAACTTTACAAGAATTTTTTTTCCTCTGTTTCCTGCTTTAGAAAACATGTATATCACTTACAGGTTCTGAGGAATATTTACACATTTTAAAAATTCACAGCACTGCCCAAGAATTGTTTAAAAGAAAGGAACTTTCTTTTAAAAGTTTCATTCAATTTCTTAAAAACACCTTTATTTCTCAGTGTCCAACTCCACTAAAATTGTTGTACTCTTGTGCATTAAAACATCATTGCTTTAATAATTGTTATAAGTACCTTTGTCGCTTCCATAGTAATAGAAGACTGTCTTGCTAATAGCACACCAACGCTTCTGCCATTCAAAGCCAAGAAAACTGTGATCTGAAAATAATACAACATGTGTTATATCAGTTTATGCCCCTATTGAACAAAAATGTGCCACTTCTTTTCAAGGGTGAGGTAAGAGGGAGGAGGAGCCTGGAAAAGATACAAAGGAAAGGAAACTAACGAAATGCATGGCACTGAGAAGGAAATAAGAAATAAAAATTGCTAGTAAGAAAACAAATAGGAACTTGAAATCACATAAAGAGGGAAGTCATGTGTAACATTAAATATAAGGAAATAATGAACAACTTCCTAAATATTTCCTAGAGTTATCGCAGCATTAAGTGGGTATTAAAGTGACAATATAAGATTTATTGAATCAAGGTAAATATTGACTGAACCAAAGCTGAGATCAATATTTGCCCTCTTGAAGGAAAATAAATCTTGATGTTCACTGAAACATGAAGTCAACATATGGTACTTGTACAGACGTTCCTAATGTTTTCTTCAAAAATATCTGAAAGTCTGAATTATGGCTGACTGGACTTTCACAGCATGATTTTGTTAGTCAATACAGAAATAGGATTTTCTTTCAATACTATAGGAGCAATTATCTGCTATGCTTCTTTTGCATAATAAGGCTTCAACGTTTCAGCTTCTACTCATTTTATTTATCACTCCTGTGTAAAGCTGTTCATGTGTATAACATCAAATACTTCCCAGACATGAAATATGCACCAGTTTTTACAAAGATAGCCAGACTTACCTTTTCTACGTTTTTCCAAGTATCCAGCCTTCAGAACAAACTGAAGATCCTGAGCTGCAACAGGAGGAAACTGATTCCCTAAATGAAAAACAAATTCTGTAAAGCATTTCTTCTCAAGAAAACTGCTATAGGAGCATTAATAAAATTATGGATTTTACATTTGCAATATGCAAGAGCTACTAAGAAAAATCATTCCAGTAACTAGTATGTCAGATTATTTTAAGTAAATGAAACATCCACCTATCAATGTCAGAGCTGTGCTGTTGCCCTCACCACTTAAATTAGGAAGAATATAGCTGTATTCCAGGCCCTGCAAGTCTCAGAAGGAAAAAATGTATAATTAAACAAAACACAGACTATGTTTTCAAATGTGCAAATAAAACCAAGAATCACAGTTGAACACAATTAAATCAGAAATGTGGTTTTTAATACCAGCTTCACACCAAAATGAAACAACATACTAGTAGTACACATCTAAAAATAAAAAAAAAAAAACAACAAAAAAACCAACAAAAAACCCACAGTTTTGCTGTTGCTGACTGATATAGCCTAATTTGCAATTTGACACAAAACTACTGCCTATAGGATCTGAAAGGTGATAATGGATAAACCAAAGACATTGTACATAGGTATAGAAAACTGCTGACCTACAGACACTAATTTTAGACATATTATACAAATGTCTGCATCTGCAAAATGGTGTATAACTCACTGTATTTTTTCCTTTTTCTCAATTGCTAATTCATAGAAGTGACTGACCAGTTGACCCTGCTTCATCTTAAAATACAACTTTAAATGTTAAAAATTGTGTCTTCCATCTTACAACCTTTTCCTCTTACAACAACAGAATAATGATTTAAATAGAACTCCTAGTACTAAGAACAAGAATATGTAAGATGCATATAATATTTAATATTAATATAAATATCATACTGCTTACCCCAAGCAAAAAAGCAGAACAAAAGTTACTGCTGTGCTGCTGGGTTTTTTAAGTGCATGTAAGCAACACAGTGAAGTTCCTACTACTTATTATCATCAAATATTCATAAGAGTCACCGTAGGTAGGTGGCAAGTTTACAAGGCAGTCATTATTCATCAGAATATATGCAATCTCATTAAATTCTATCAATATAAACATACAGAAAAGGACTGATATAAGCAGACAAATTTTGTGCTAAAAACACCACTTTAAATTATGTCGTTTGGGTGAAAGATCAATGGCCTGACCTTGAACCAAGCACTATCTCAGGAAGGTGATGTCAATTTTATGGGGTTTTAGGTTGTTCCTTAAAATAGATTTCTTTTAAATTCAGTGTTCACAAATGAGTTGTTTTATGGTAGACTTATTTAAATACAGTTATGACAGGAAAAAGACAAGAAAGAGATAGGAACATGTAGAGAATGCTGGTTTTTAAAGCATGAAAATACTTGAAATGAGGAGACATTCCTTAAATAGTGTAACTGGCTCTTTAGACTGCAAAATATTTTGTTCAACACCAAAAGACAGTAGATAAAATTTTACTTACATTGGTATTTCCACTTCATTTTTTTTATTAGAATTACTTTTTAAAGATTAGGAGTGCACTAATTTCTATTTTAGCTTCTATGGAATTCTGACTATTGTGTTAAAAACATAAGAGCACAAAGAACAAGCATTTTAAAGTGATGCAGCTGTCCTCCCTTTGTTTGGTAGTATGCAATCATAGCCCAACATTAAATGGGAATTTAACACAAGGACACTTGCTGCTGGCTGGTATGTGATATGTTTAACAGTTACTTTAAAAGGTGATGTAGTGATGGTATTACGAGTTGGGGAGGTGAAGAGTTTTACAAATATGCATCGTGTGCTGCTTTATATTGGTCATTGGGAGGCATCAGTGTGCAACACTTAAAATTCTACCTCATCCAGTAGGGCTCATCTTAGAACAGTGCAACACTACAGGTGAGGAAGACAAAAAACCTAAGTAAACAAACAAACAAAAGCAACTCACTCTTAAATTTTACAATGTAAGAATTTCAACAGCCATTTAGATCTAACTTTACCCAGTATTGTTTGTATCAGTTTGGGTTTAGATGAGGACAGCACAGTCTCAGAGAAGAACATTGGGGACTTCTTAATGTCTTCTGAACTGACTACTTCATAGAACCAAAATTCCACTCTCAACTTTGCTACTTCTCCTGAGACAAGTCAGGATAAATTTGGTGATGGCATTTTCTGAAACTACATTTATTTTGCATAGGCACCGAAAGCCTGTGAGGAAAAGACTATGCATGAAAAAAGGCAGTGTTTCACTGTCTGGTGCCACTGCAGAAAGAAGTTCTCCTCCCAACCTTAAGCTGTAGAGAAGCCAGTTTCTTTTTCTATTCCTCAAAGCAACTGAGGCAGTAACTCCAAAAACCAAACTGCAGCTGGTCAGCCCCATTGCCACTCACAATCTGTAAGTAGCTGAAGCAGAAACAGATCATATGCATGTTATTATCCTTCTGTCAGAGAAGCCTGGAAACCAAAAAATATGATGGAACTTTAGTTGAAGGGCAGTAGAAACAGACCATATTGTAATATCACATGACACATACAGCTGTACAAGAAAGAAAAAGCATAAATCTGGTTAAATTCCTTCTTTCATTGCCCTGTACCTTCAGAAGGAAGGAGAAGGAGAATAAGTAGTACAAAAAGCATAAAGGAAAGAGAAAGAACCACCTCCTCCCAGATTCTCATGAACCACAGGTGTTGTGCATATGCGGCAGGAAGAAGGCACAAACATGGATATACCCTTGTCCCAGTACGACAACAAAAACAACAGCGGGAAGAAAGAGTAGAGAGTCACATCTTCCTTACACTTACTGCCTAGAAAAGTTGTATTATCTGTCTATCTTTCTTCCATGTTTTTCATTTCTTTATTTTCTTGCCCACATCTCACACAGGATTCAGAGTGAGCTGCAACCGCTAGATGTGGGAAATCCCAGCAGAAAGGGTGGTATTTACATAGTAAGTTGGTTTTTGCGGTTGCTCTCAATCAGAATATTGCTTCTCCATTCATTTGAAATATATCAGGCTTGATATATTCTTGTCATAAGAAAAGTATCACTAAAGCAGTGCTTCGTTGTAGTAAAGCAGCATTTGCTTACATTACATCAGCAGCTTAGATCAGAGCTTCATTAGTTGACTGCAGCATGAAAATTTGAGTAAGACAGCTCCTTCTATAAAGAATCTAAGACAGAGGAATACTGCCAAGAAAAAGGCATTACTACTTACTTTAAGTAAAGAACCATAAAGCAAATTAAGCCACATACTTCAAATCACATACTCCTTTAGAGTTCAGAATTTCCCATGTTATACTCCCATGCACACCACAGGACATCTTCATAACAAAGAATATTTTCTCCTTCCCTCATGGATGCAGGTGAAATAGCCTGAATTCCAGTTATCTGTAATTTCACTGGAGGTTGCCCACTGTAAGAAATTAAATGCAGAGATGCAAGAAGCTTGCATCCTGGGGATGCAGATAGTACCTATTGGTACTACTTTTCTTGGGTTTCTCAATGCCTGTTGATGAGAAACTTAGGGTCAATCCCACTACAAGATCACAGCAAAACTTCCCTCCCAAGATGATACTACTGGAGATCACCACGTCTTCCTAGCCCAGTATGGTCTGTTTCCAGCTATGATTAAATGATTTAGAAATAAAGATGTTAAAAGGACTCTAGTCTTCCCTGGTTTCTCCTTTGGTAGACTGTAGTTTTTTAAGCCAATTTTAAATACCAAAGAGAAAAGTGGTATTGTAGGAAATGCTCTGTGGCTGGCAGCTGTGTGGGTTTATACATAGAGAAAGGCACAATGATTGCTTTTGTTTACTCTTCCAGACGTAATTTCTGCTGTATCATTGTCCTGACAGTGGTGGGCAAGCAGAGTTGAGGATATAAAAAGGTCTCATTTCCATTTTGGAGTTTCTACCTCCCAAATAATGTCCTGAGCCTTACTCTTTTGATGTGAAGACCAATTCAAAATTATCCAATATTTAGTGAGGTGTTTATCTTGCATACCCAATACATGGTATAAAATAAGGGAGGTCCATCTGCTTAACGTTACGGGTTTTCCTTCATTCTTGACCACCCACTTACAGAAGAATCTCCCACAATAATTTCTCTTCCTATCTCTTCCCTATTGGTGGGAATTACTCCAATGTGCTCCAAAATAAAATCTGCAAGTTATGCTCCACATGCATATTTTCAGACTGATGTGTACAAAAGCCATCAAAGACCAGATCAAAATATTTATGAGGCCTAAACCTTCATCTTAGAGAAAAGTAAATTATATGTATAATGCACTGAGCTCTTCCTCTTGGTTCTAGGTACTCTTGTGCCAAGTGAGCAGCTGGCAGTTATTATAACACTATTGCTGCCAGACTGAAAATTCCTCCAGTGAAAAGAAAGTGAAATGCTCTCACTCAAGCATAAAGCCAGCTTTACCAGTCATGCTTTGACTTCAGGAAAACATTAATGTTATTAACGTAAGTGTATTAATGTATAGGTTTTACTACATGACTCCCACAAACCCAGAATACCTTGTGATTCAGAAAGATCTCAAAACTACAGCTTATGGCATGACTACAATTCTTGCAACTCAGTAATCAAACAGGCAAAAGCCTGAATGATGTAATTTTTCAGCTTACTGCAACAGTGAATTTGGTCCATTACATAAAAACAAGTTCCATCAGTGTCACTTCACAGCATGAAATTCAATCACTGTGCCTGGAATTTTGATTTTTGGAGGACTTAAAGATGTAAAAATTTCATCCTGCATACAAAATAAATCAAACAAAACCAGGTTCTATTATTCTACACTGTTTACCAATAGGATTTTTTTTTACTTCTGCAATGTGGGCTAAGGGATACATAAAGCAAGAAATAATCAGAGGTCAATGCATTCTAAAGAGGTGCTTAGCATGCTTATGGGAAGTTAAACAGGCAAAGTGGAGATAAGTGTAATTCAGTAACAGCTAAGTGGTTGATTACAGCTTGCTTTCTGAGTAGAGGCTCAGAGGTTTAACCATTATAATGGTAAAGAGTAATTCACTGTTCTTCATTCTATGTAACAGAAAACTGACAGGAAAAAATACATTAGTTTGATTATACGGAGAAAACAGTGATCACTATTTTTTATCCTCTTCTAATAAAAAAAATACAACCATAATTAATAATACAGTTGTTAAAAATTATTTTTCCAACTTCCTTTGTATTGCACTAAAGACCCTTAGTGTTATCTGAGAACTTAGAGTGCATCTGAAGGTGTACTCAGTAAAGTGAGTTACCCAGTGAGGAGTTCACTGGTACAAGCTACAGGCTGCCAGCTGCTCCAGAATGTGCAGGAGACAGTATCAAAGGCTTTGCTGAAGTCTAAAAAGAAAACATTCACAGCCTTTCCCTCATTCCCCAAGTGGGTACCTGGTCATAAAAGGAGATCAGGTTGGTCAAGCAGGATCTGCCTTTCCCAGACCACTGCTGGCTGGACCTGATCCCCTAGTTATCCTGTATGTGCTGCATGATGGCACTCAAGATCTGTTCCATATCATTCCTCAGCACTGAGGTCAGGCTGATAGCCTGTAGTTTTCTGGATCCTCCTTCCAGCCCACCCTTCTTGTGCCTGGGTGTCACACTGGCCAAACTTCAGTCACTTGGGACCTCCCAAGTGAGCCAGGACTGATGAAAAATGAAGGAGTGACTTGGCGAGCTCTTCTGCCAGCTCCCTCCGTACTCCTGGGTGAATTCATCTGGTCCCATAGACTTGTGAATGCCTCAGTGGCACAACAAATCACAGCAAATCACTAACTACTTCCTCCTGGATTTCAGCGTCTCTTCTGCTCCCTGTCCCTGTCTACCAGCTGGTTGCCCAGAGGATATTTGGTCTTTCTGTTGAAGATTGATACAAAGAAGGCATAAAATACCTCAGCTTTTTCCACATCCTTGATAAAAACGTTCCCCCTCTGAATCTAATAAAGGACGGAGATTCTCCTTAGCCTTCTTTTTGTTGTTAACATATTTATAAAAACACTTCTTATTATCTTTCACAGTAGTGGACAAATTAAATTTTTGCCTTTCTAATTTTCTCTCTACATGACCTAACAACATATCTGTACTCTTCCTGAGTTGCCTGCCTCTTCTTTCAAAGGTCATAAACTCTTTCTTTTTTAGAGTTCCAGCAAAAGCTCCCTGTTCAGCCAGGCTGGTCTTCTTCCCCACCAGTTAATATTTTGGCATATAGGGACAGCCAGCTCCTGCAGGAAATGCAGCAATAAGTGGTTTTGTCCTCAAGCACAGGGCTGTTATGCTATCTCTCAGGCTGCAATTTGAAATTGGCAGAGATATTCTGAAAATATGTGTTAAAGTTGAGCAAAGAAAGAGTAATGTTTCCAGCAACACAAAAAGTAATTTTATTTTCTTTTCCTCCTACCTACTCCCCTTCTCACACTTCTTCCAAAATTCTTCCTATCTCTCCATTTCATTTTGATCTGGAAATACAGCATTTGTCCATTTTTAATAACTACTACAGAAGGCTTCAATTATCTTTGAATCTGTACACAGCAATACACAGGAGGCACATCTGTTGCACAAGCACTGTGAATCTAGGCTAAAGAGGAGGTGGTTTATTTTCATATGCGTATCTTCTCCCTACATTTATTTTTTTATTAAAGAGAAGATTAATGTATACTGAATTTGAAAAAAAATCCCATTTCTTAGAGTCTTCTGATTAAAGTCATCAGTAGAAAGGCCACGTAGAACCTCAGCAGTTTCATTAACAGTCTTCAACACTTTCACAAAGACTACTTCTGCATTTTGCAAGAGACTGGTAGCTCTGAATTAGTTTAACATGCAAGAATCAAAATAAAAATGTTAAAGAAAACTCATTTCATTCCTGGAATAGATGTAATGAAAATGTTTCGCTTTTGAAACACTGGTTCACGAAAAGTCAGTATTTTGGTCTTCAAAGTGCTTGTTCCAAAGGCTGCCTAGTCGATGAAGTTTTCCTCTGGAGCCATCCCTAGCATTTCCCATTGTGATCTCTAATAGTTTACCATAATTTTCACAAAATAACTTGTCTTTATATATTCCTCTGAGAAGAACCAGCAGTATATTTTAATAAAGAATAATTAAAGCACTGTCATCTGTTTCTAGTTTTAATTCTTTCTAATTTGGGATATGAAGTTTGGGCTACAAACATTAATACCACACCCTCAGAGGCTTAAACATTGAGTGTTTCTTCTGGACTCCTCCCTTAGAAAGACAGTGGTATAAGCCATTCCCTTCCTTTCTGTAGCAGAGGAGAAGGCAGTGGGCCAGGCAGCCTAAAAACCACCGCAATGGATTCTTTACAGAAACTAAATCTAGGTCTTTGAAGCAGTTAGCATGAGATCTCTTTTAGTCATTTCTATTTAGCCCTTAAACTGTGTGTTTAGTTATTTTAAATTTTAAAATTCGTACATTCATGGCTTTTCAATCCTCATCTGTTTTCTCTGCCAAGTTTCTTTAGCTGTTGTAGCATTTCATTTGACAAAAAAAATTCCTTTTTTCTTTTAACAAATTACAGGAGTCAGTCAGTTAGACTCCATTCATTAGGATCCATAGCCAAATGGAATTATCCTGGATCACATACTCCTCATCCAAACTTAACTCTAAATTTATAAATTAATATCATCCTGGATTTGTGCATTCTTTTCATGGTTTTCGAATTGCTTCTAAAGCACCCACTGTTACATCTTGCATAGCAAACTCATGTACAGAGGAGTTCATGGCTTTCACCCCTTGATCCAGATGTAACTTTCACACAGGTGTTTATTAAAATTTCACAGACAGCCATGGCACATGGCGGGGGGGGGGTTGTAGGGTGTGTGTGCATTTAAAAACTGATGTTTTCTGCTGTGAGCAGGCATTATCCTACAGCGTTAGAAAAGGGGACACTGAACACTTCACCAAAGCAGCTTTCCCAGTTTTGCTGTTTCTCAAAAATTCTGAGGCAAGAAGAAAGACACAGCAGCAAAGAAAAGGTCTCTTGTACAAGGTCTCCCACTCACATCACTGTAATGCAAGGCATACAAAAATGTTATAAGGCATGCAAAAGTTTTGTTTAAAGAATCACTAAGGTTTACTGAATCATTTCAGCACAAGACAGGCTTCAGTCATTCACATTACAGCTACCAGAAAAGTGCATGTGTGGTAGAGATTGGCAATACAAATTCTGCCAGCACAACAGCTTCAAACTTTGTTATGAGAAATAAAGTAGGCAGGAAAACACAGGGATAAAACAATGCCCCTGCTTTGCAGATAGAACTAAGTCAAAACAGACCATCATGGATCAATTAGAGGCACTGGGAATTCTCACAAAATTATGTAGGCGAGCTGAAATTTCCCAGCGTTGTCTCACAGACAAGCACACGCATCCAATTTTGATTAGAAACCCTAAGTAAAGACTCAGAATATCTACATGATAGCTTGAACCACAGAAGGTGCTGTTAGCTAATAAGAGAAAATTAAAAGGCCAGGAATAAAGAGTCTACAGCTGGAGTATGACCAGCATGATGTCAAATTGCATATGGATACCGTCTTTAACCATATAGTGATTCCTGTATTCCCAGATGGCTAACAGGAAGAAAATCCTACAGGCTTATCAAACAGCAAGTTAAAAGCTACCATTTAATACCTCCAGGTGAAAAATACAATGTTCAGCTTACCATCTAGAACACCTGGAAGATGTAATACTACAACTGTACTTTGCAATTTATTTTTAAAAAGTCACCTGGTACACATAAGAATCCCTTGGAAATACCCACATATCACAGCACCTTAAGAAAACCTTGATGTAATCAGAACTACAAGTTCCCTATTACTTTTCTTATTTTGTCATAATGTTTTTATTCAGTACTTTTCAAGGATCTAAAATTCCATCTTCAAGCAACTGGCCCTTTTAATTTCAGTAAATAAACCTAAACTATTTAACTGAATATAAGAATGATTTAATATGCTTTGGCAGAAAAACTGCCAAATGTTATTTATTGCAAAGCTAAACAATGAACTTTTAAATTATATTTCAAAATTAGTAGTATATGTTCTTTTACTTTCAAAGTCCTAGTAATCCAAGTATTTATTACTCAACAATATTTTGACAGATCTTGTAGAACACACTACAGAGTGAACTCTTACCCAGATTTTGGCAATACCATGCAAGTTAGATTTTCCACAAATCACACATTCATTAAACAAAAAGCACATAAATTTTCTTCCTCTTAGTTTTATAATATCCCAAATTTTTTGCCCTATCTCTTTTCCTGAGTAAGTTCTAGTGTGTATAAATTTCTTTTCTAAATTGTTCTGTTTCCAGAAGCTAGTTTAAGCCCTCTTTAAAAAGACTTAAGGGGAAAAAAGGAAAGAAAAAGAAGGAAAAAAACTAAAACAGTATAGGTCGAGAAGTGCCAAAGTTAGCTAAAGAGAAAAATCTTCCAATGTGAATTTCAATCCACAGAGGGATATTTTAGCAGGGGAGCCTTTTATCAGGGGAACTCGTTCTCTGATCAGAAGCATAACACACCATAAATACAATAAGCAAACCCCAAGAAATGCTGGGAAACAAGGAAATTCTCAGACTGACACGAAAAACCAACAAAAACCTCAATGTAAATTGCATGAAGTTTTATATATGGAAGTCATTTATGCCAACTGGCAGCCCTCTTGGATTAGCTGTGTAGTCTGCAAAGTTCCAACTGTTCTGACGCTTGGCCAAAGGCTTGGCTTGCTAAACTTCTGAAAGGAAACACACATACACACTTCGTGCATTTTAAATGCTCCAACAGCTCATATCCTTGATCAGAAAAAGTTTTAACATTACCGGTTGGAGCTGAAAAATCTTTCATCTGTATGGAGGAAAAGATTCAAATTCCTACAGTCAGCTAAAAACACATCTTTAAAACTGGCAGTTGAAGATTTCAATGAAGAGGTCCTAAGCCAGTTTTCATTTTCATTTTATGTATTCCTGCAAACACAAAATTATTTTAATATTCTGCCTCATTGCCTCATTTTTTATACATTTCTTCTACTACTGATAATTTAAGTAAAAAGTTATGCTCAGTGATCAGTGAACTATCACACTCAAAGCTCCTCTGCATTTGAAAGCTAATTTCATTTAAGATGGAGGTATGACTTTACACTTTATACATGCAGTCTGCATGTAAAGGCAAGCCTTTTTAAAATAATAAAAAAAGAAGAAAGTCTCATACAAGCCTTTCAAGTTTTCCTTACTGCAGCACACAAAATGCAGATCAAATATAATTCAGTATGTAGAAGTAGGAAGCTCTGGTAGAATTACAGTCTCTTGCAATGATAACATTGCACTTAGAAAAATCAATCTACAGAGCAAGACCATGAGAGAAATTAAAGGCAAGAAAATCAAAAGTGACTTATACAATGTCTTCATTTCCAAGTACTCTGAAAGAGGTAATAAAGAGGTAATAAAAATCCAAAGGTTTTATGGTTCAAAAAAACACATCACTGTTTTCAAACCTCCTCTCACAAGGGGGTTGCTACCACAAAGATAAAATACTCTCTTGTTTTGCTGCAATTGCTTGGGACCTAACTGAAAAGAACAAGGGAAACACTGTAAGTAGCCAGCACAGCACACTGCAGGAAGCCAGCAGAACACTCCTATGTTTCCTGAAAGCTTTCCAGATGTAAATTTCAGTTGCCATTCACCTTGGAGTACACTGAGAATGACAGGAAAAACCACCTTCCAACATCAACTCCCAAGTTTTCTGAATGACTGCACTAATATTTTCCAGTCCATTAGAAGGCTCCAAAAAAAAAAACAAACATACACTTGAAGACACAAGCAACAAGAACTCTGGCAGAAGCTGTTTGTCTCTGAACAAGAGAGAGGAGATCTGACCAACTGTTCCAATTCTCCCGTGAATCCCATCTAGTCAATGGAAATATCCATTTTCATTTTTCAGGGATCTTTCTAAGTTGCACCAAGCTACATAACATTTCTCTTTGCAGTTCTTACCCCTTGCTTTAATACCTAACAGAAATATCTGAAGCAGTATCTTTTATTTACAATTAGAAACAATTCTTTTTATTTGGAAAAATGTACAGGATTGAAATCCAAAAATGAAAGAGGATCACTTATACAACTTGAAGATGCCAGCTCATCTTTTCCTATGGTAAACACATATAGGTTTCCTTCAGCATTTACCATGAGAAATCCCAAAAGTTAAGGGGTTGGAAATTTATACTATCGTATACAGCAACAAGGGTCATAATTTAAGAAAAAAGAGAATCAAGGGAAGTGCCATGATTGAGTTTTGTGAGATCTGTGTAAGAGGAAAAAAGATGACACATCAAGAGAAATAGGCATATTTTACAACTTAAAGACTTTTACAATGATGAAGTAGATTAATAAATGTCAGTGAGATTTTTTCCAAACTCATTGAACTTTCATTTTGTCCCTTGATTCTCACACCACACCTGAGTTTTCCTTAAGCCCATCTCTGCAACTAAATCTAATCAAGGATTAGAAAGACAAACCACCCAGTGAATGCAGCCACTGTTGAAACTTGAACCAGGTTTAACATTTAATGGTGTATGAATTAACTGAACCTGATAACAGAATGTCATTGCTTGGTCTGATGACAGTATTCAGTGACAGTATTACAGTCTGTGGACATCAGTGGGACAGGATTTGTACGCAACATAATAACCTTTATCAGATAACTAGCAGCACTGGAAAAAAGCCAGACAAGCCTTTATACTAGCAAAAGAGCTCATTTATACAAAAATTCCTCAGTTATTTTCACTTTATAGCTTTGGCCCAATTATTTTTGTGCTCTTTTAAAGAGAACTGAATTATCACATTTTTAAATTAGAAGAAAATACTGTATATTAGTTCAAAACAAATTTTTTCACGTTTGAATTCTTTGTTTTTAGGGCAACTTTTGTGTGATACTGTGCATGTTCACAAGTTTCATTATGCCAGGTTGGTAGAGAAGTGATGTGTGTTAGGCACATGCTATAAAGTGGTATTACCAAATTTCAATGGCGTAAATATTAAAGTTGATCTATGAACACCAAAAAAAAGAAAATTGAACTTTTAATGGAAATGCTGACACAACTTTAACTATGACAATGTTAAGAGCGCTGCTCTAATAAATCTGTCAGTTTCTGTAATGCCTATGACAATCCCATTAATATGAATGATGTACACTTCACATAGCTTACTACATAGCAACTGCACAAGTTATATCATCTTCATTCCCAGTAACAAATCAGTAATCAATATTTGCAAAAGCAGACTAATCCTTTGCAAAATCAGTGGTTTAGTGATTGAAGAGTTTGCTTAATTTACACAGTTAATCCCTCTTCATCTGCTTGAGCCCTCTATTTATTCCAAACACTTACACTGGTAGCTGTAGCAGATTAATACATCCCCCTGTGCTAAACATGTCTTGACAATTGACCCAGCATATTGCTGTCAGGATAATCTTTACAAACACTGAGCTTTTCTTACCAAGCCTGAAGGCAACATTTAGAAATCAGAAATTTACAAATACTCTCAGAAAGATCCCCTCACACATATTATCACTTCTCCATTTAATTATTTCTTTGAGTCAGCATCTACTGTCATATTTTATGGCCCCAAAAAGTACCCTCCTGACCTTTTTTTTTTATTACTAAGGTTAAAATTATTGTAATTATAAAGTCACACAAAGGGTTTTTTTAAATCAAGACATTTCTATAGAAACAGAAAATCAGCAGGAAAGTAATGTGTTGTAGCATATTGCTCAGTGAAAAAATGAAATGGCCATCTGTGTAAATCCATGTAAATTAGCATATTTTATTTTAAAAAAAAGAGTTGAAGCAGTAAGACTAAATTAAGATTACACAAAAAGGAAAAAAGTCACCATGAAGCCCACAGTGAGAAATTAAAAAACAGTAAACTTTAATTAAAGAGAGACAAAAATATTTGGTTACATCTACATATACCTCTGTAGCTCTGAACTGAAGTTTATAACAAAGACTTGCATAGTCCTTCAAGATTCTTCTCCATTTTGAGATTTCTACCCCTACAAGAGGCAATTAATCAAAGCATATTTTTCTAAACAACTAAGAAGCATTAATGTGGACAATAGTCCATGTTACAAATCAAATTCATACTAATCTTTCATATCTATGAAGCTATTCATGCTTAATTTGCCATTGTATATCACAGCAGAAGATTAAATATGCAATAAACTGACAATTTAAAGGAGTAAATCTGGAAATATTTTATAAGGTATACATGTGAGAACTTGTGTTTGAGGACAAATAAAGTAGAAACCCTTAAAACGCTATTTTGCATGATCAATCATCATAGTTCTAAAGGTTCTTAGTAACTTTTTTCTGTATCATCCATACAAGGCATAACAACTTTAATGTGCATACAGAACTAAATCTCAGTGTTAGAACAGCACAGCTGTTTAATTCTTAAAATTTTCCTAACAGCAGGTTTTGATCTATGGAAAGACAACATTAAAAAGTTGCTAGGCAGACCAAGGTAGGGGTTTGATTGTTTAAAAAAGAAAGTAAGCATTAAGAGAAAAAAGAGAGAGACTGGGGGTCAGAAGAGAAGCTGAAACATGCTGGTTTGGACCATACATTAATTACTAGCCTACAGAGTCTCAATTATTCAGCTGGCTCTAAAAATGCAACCTGGATTCAGAAATTAACTTAAACAAAACTGGCAGAGCACAGAACACTAACTTAGTCATCAGGTACAGTCACAGCATACATCACAAACTTGATGTGCTTGACCATTTGATATATACACATGATTTAAAAAAAAAAAAAAAAAAGAAAACCTACAGTAAGAACACTAACTTGAGGGGCAATGATGAGCTTCAGCACTGAAGGCCATTAAAGCAATGACCAACAGAACCTTCTTAAACTGATGAACGAACCAAAAATCAGCACATTCCGTTGTTTCTCTGTGGCAACTTGTCTTAAAATACAAAAAACATGACTGAAGACATGGTACAATATGGAACAGCCTGAAGTTTATCACTTATTTATTAAACACAGAAAGGTGAAGGTATCACTGGTGAACAACTACACTTTAAGGCAGAACAATGTGAGCTGCAGCACAAAACAAGTCAGCATAAGGGAAGAAAAAAGAAAAAAAAAAACCAAAAAGACACACCAATCTCTCCTTCTTCCACCATAAGAAGTAACTAACTTTCTAAAAATAAGACTGGACTAACCACCTGAAGCTGCCTGTGATGACACAGACACAAACACTGAATCTCACAGCTGTATTATTTGTGGTGTCTTCTAAAGGTCGAGTAAAAGAAGAGATTTAGGCAGAGTTATCCTACCCAGCACACTGCAGTACATAAAACACTCTCTATGCAAGCTCTGTAAGAGTTTTAGCCAATTAGAAACTAAAACTTAGAACAGAAATCATTTTCTAGAACTAAAATTCTAGACCTTCCCTTGAGGCGAGTCATTAAAAAAGGATGAAATCTGAGTCTAATATACTTAAAAAGTGTACTAGAAAGTAAGTCCATTAGAAAAAGAAAGTGTATACATGTGCATTGTGTAGATATAGGAAAGATTATAAATTGCAGAGTGGCTTGATTCATTAATTTTTCTTCTGTTATTTAGATGTTCGTAAATCAAACTTCACTGATCCGGAAGCTGTGGCAAAAAGTTGGGTTTTTTTTTAATATTTCTGTAATATAGAATATGATCTCGCTTAGGAATTTTAAACCTCTGGCAAAACTCTCCCAGGAGACTACAGCAAAGCAATAATGTTACAACTCAAATATAGCTTCAATATTTAATTGGATTATGGAAAGAGTGTCTAATCTTCTCTAATTTGTAATACCCCAAGAAATCAATGGAAAGAGCAGTTGATGTGAACATGACAAGTACTCTACACATAACCTGTATGACAATTTTTCTAGCTGATTAGTTGAAAAAGCCCAACTATACCTGGTGTTGACTGACCAGTGGATGGAGATTGAAATCACCACTCAAGAGGGTTTTCCTGAAAGCTTCCAACAACATAGCTAAAATACAGAGTTTATTTAGTCACTCATTATAACTCCTTAAAAAGATGTTCCATAGTACTTCAAAATGCTCAGACTTGTGAGATTTAATGTGATATCCTTCTCTACTCATGCATTCTTCTGCAAACCATTCAGTTTTAGCAACTAGCACCAGAGGCTGCTAATTTGGTCTCTAAATTATATGAGTGCCAGAAAGAACAAACAAGCAAACAAATGCCATCAAGAAGGTCTGCTGCTAGAGCAAAATCCTAAAATATATTAGACTTCTGTAAACTCCCATTGCTATTCAGTGAAAATCAGGCAGGAAAAACAGCTGGGGAGGCAGAGTAAGAGTTGGCATCACTAGTGAAAGACAAGCAAGGCCAGACTCCTGATGTGCAGCACCCCAAGGTGCCAACAAATGGCACACTGCTTTTGCCTCCAAACCCATGGTGAAGAGCTGAATGAACAGCAGGACAGAGAATGAGCTCCAAGTCTCTGCAGGGCTCAGCCAAGCAGCCGTGGCTCGTACTTAAGGCAGGCTGCAAAAGCGGGAGAAGGAAACCAGCTGGAGAGATCAGACTGCAGGTGGCAGAGCAATGGCAAATCTGACAGGCCAGAATGTTGAAATCCTGAAGCAATTTCTGGAAAGGCAGCAAGGGTCATGAAATATTGCCTAAGGTGCCTGTTAACCCTTTAAGGCACACCAATCCTGTGGATTCCTCCATACCCTATAGTTGCAGTGTAGCCTTTAACAGAATGAAGACTATGGGATTATAGGATTATAATTGGTTAAACAAGATCTTTTCAGCAGCTGACAGGCAATTAAGTCTTCAGTTTAGCTCTAAAATATTTATTCAGACTTTCCAACTGCATATAAAGACATGTCTCTGAGCACATCACAACTCCTATTACAAACACTAATGACCCCTTTTTAGGACTTTTAAGAAACTTTCACACAGGTGAGGTACAAGATCACGCATGATTATGTCAGGTTTTTATATGAATAAAGATATTATCAAAAAAAATGCTTCAAGCAGTATGCATCTTCCCCAAGAACACTGTAGCATGGTATATTATTACCTGCATTTTGAAGAACAGCTTTATAAAATTTATATATTTTTACTAGTTAATGTAATTCAATTCTCTTTTTTCAATATGTCATTTCATCAAAGATGCAGAGAGTATTTCGATTTTAGCCGTAACCATACATTTATGATGACTAATCATTAAGTGTTTCGCTACACAGGTCCCTATTGTGTAGAAATAGGAGAGAAAAGACACATTTTATGGAAAATTTTGTGTTGAAAATGATCAGTTGATTAGGTACAGGGCAAAAGAAAAAATATACAGAGGCTGTCAACACTTCTGTCATGTACAGAAAGGAAAATTAAGAGTCATTTGTTATTCTCAGTTGGAGAGGTCACTAGTGTTATCTTGCACATGATGATTTGATGCACTACATATGATTAATGCTTGTTTAAAGGACACTGCCAAGGTCTCTAGGTCAGACTGTGACCTTCCATTTTTTTTCAGATATCCATAAACAGAATATTAATAATTCAGTAAGTGCTTTCCTCCCTTTTTAAAATATTTTAATACTCTCTGCTACTACTAAAACAAGACCAATAGTAGAAGGTGATAAAATAACAAGAAAGAAAATTCCAGCAAGGAAGCATTTGCTTCAGAATCATACTTGTTTTGTATTATTTTAAATGACTGCTGCAGTTGTAACTATAACTTTCTAAGACTTTCCACCTCAACTGCACAGGTTTCCACATCCTCATGTATATGCATGTCTTAATGTTTTGGGATAAAATTGTATGTGCTTCCTCAAAGTCACTTATATCCTTCAAAATTTTAAAGACAAAAGCAAAGTGAATGTACTTGCTTTTTTTAAAAAGAAAAGTTCTCAGAAGTCACTGAGATGCTGTATTTTTACACAATGTGTACAATTTGTATTCTTTAATTATGTTCTTACATGTCCAGCTGGAGCTTTAGTTCTCTTAAAATCTAAGTTTAGGCATCAGAAAATACACAGTAAAAATGTCATTTTAAAAAGAAAAGGAAGGAAGGACCAATTCCTAAATTCCTATGACTGCCTCACTCATTCACAAATCTTTGAGAAATGAACTGTTGTCTGGATCATGCCTGGAAATCTCAAGTTTATATCAATGTAATCTTCTGTGCATGGATACAGCTATATGGATGGAATATAGCAAGGTTTAAGATTGAATGTCCAAGATCCCCTTCAAATGAGAAATAAGCATTATCACTTTTTTCCCTTTTAAAACACAAAACATTCTTAGTAGTAAAATTAGATTTTTTTTTCAAACACTTAACAGGACTGCAAAATTTCTTCCCAAAACTTTTTTTCCCCATAGCTTTCCAGCAGCTTTAAGAGGAAGAGACTCTTATACATCATTACATGGCACTTGCTTCAGATTTAAAACTATAACTCTATGTTTATATTTTTCCCCTTAAGGCTGTACTTCCAAATGTTTAATAACAGACTGATGGCTATATTGTCCATGTATTATTCTGCTTTTCCACAGGGTAGCAGTGTGTTTCAGAACAAGGCCACCACTGTGGGAATATGAATGAGTACACAAAATCCCTGCAGAAAGCAGCTGTTCCCTCTTGTACATATGCAAATGGAAGAATGCTAAATAATGAGGCCAGCTTTATTTCACAAAGGCAGACAACAACAGAGCCGAAATGGACTACAACAAAGTTTTTGTAGGAAGCAGTGAACTGAACTCTACAAAAAAGGATGAATTCTTCTTAATATTCTCAGTCGTGAGAATCATGATTCTTAGGGAAATACTGATTCATTGCTTGCAAAATTAATTCTCAAAATTATTTTTAAAACCCTAAAGACAATCAATGCATCTTTTCTAAGACACTGAGTTTATTCAAAAAAATTATCACTTAATTAAGGCAGAAATGTGAACATTTTTTTCTCTCCAATACCATCAGTTTTACGTATGACCTTGGACTAGTCATTGAATCTAACTCAGTTTTCTTGCCCATAAAATGGAGATAATACCTCTGCCCAGGGCTAGGGGGAAGCTAAATCCACCATCCATAAACGTGATTTGAAATAGCAAGGTAAAAAGGCTTTATCAGTGTTACGTACTGCTGCATTTTTCATTGCTTTTAATAAGCCTAATGAAACCATGTAAATTTTGAATGACAACATTAAGCAGATTTTCAGGCCAGCTCTTGCTAGAAGTAAAAGGCATTACAGATTTCTTGAGATGACCCCGATTTGAGCTCTGACAACTAATGGCTGAGTCAGAACATTGCTATGTGAAGTACTGTGAAGAGTCTTCCAGATGTCAGTGTTCTAACAGGGGACCGTTTATTCAATACTGGAGACTGCTGTTGCACCAGTGATAGGAGTAGGAAGAAGAAATGGCTCACATTTGCTCATTGGTTAAGCTACAGGCAACACTAAAATCTTTCAAAGTTTGTCACTGGCATTTACTATTGAAGCTTAGTACAAACCATGCTTCTTATGCAAGCAACTCACAGACAACAAGAACTAATTTATCAAACCAAAACCACACAAGCCACAGATTAAACTGCACAGCTCTCCAAACTGATCCAAACAGCTACAATTCCTTCCCATAAAAAGCTGCCACCATAACCCCAGCAGGATTTTCATAATAATACACATGCCCTGAACTCACAATCCATAAAGAAAGTCCTTTGACAATATGTCTTTTGCAGTAACATTGAGTGCTACCCCTCAACCTCACCTAACTGATACATGGTCAGAGCAAACACAGCTGGTGCTGTAGAAAGTAACTGTTAGATATTTTAGGAAAGAAATCTAGGCAGAAATTATTCACCTAAATATTCACCTTGTGTCATCTAAAGAGAACATCCTTGTCATTAAAGGAGTCTGTGAGCAATACAAGACAAAAATTTCAAATCTTTTGCATTATTCTTTTAGCAGACAGTTCCACAAAATTACTTTGAAGAAATAAAAATAATTATGTTTTGAGTGGCACTGAGCTTCCTGTTCATCCTGATCTTTACTAGGATTGACAAGTCTGTTACTTTGGGCAGTTTACTTTCCAAACTGGGCTACAATTTTGACTGTCATCTACTGCTTTTAGTGCTAAGCTATGAGCTTTTGTGCAGACATCAGGTTAAACTGTCAGATGCCCCAAGTCTAATAGTTACTACATTACCTAAAATCAGCTCTACACCAAACATACAAAAGGACATTTTCAATGCAGTGTCACACTTGTGGAATAGGCCATAGAGTAAACTGAGTCTGCTTGAAGGCCTGTTTTCATGATCAAGTATCCCAACAGACAGGAACACCACCTGCTGAAGCATTAAAAACTACCACAAAAAATGAAGGTTTTCTTTCCCATTAGAAAGTCTTAAGAACAGCAGAAAATAACAACAGCATGTGAAAACAAGTGTACATTTCTGCAGTGGATTCTTCTAAATGTTGCACTTTATTTATCACGCTCTTCTGTGACCAACTTTCTAAGTCAACTAATTCAAAGTTTTCACTTTACTTGGGAATGAAATGTGGCAGTATTGTAACAAGATATCACAGTCAGTTTTTCCCCTTCCTCTTAAGACACAAGAGAATTTCCAATCCCAGAGCAGCAATGAGAACATCCAGGAACTTGTGGGACTTCCCCTGGCTTGTCTGACTTCCAGCATCCATCTCTCCTCATTTTCTAACCCTCTTCTAACCTTCAAGACAGGAAAGAGCAGTAGGCTGCAATGGCAGGTTGTGAAAGCAGATACAGGACACAGGAAATGGGCTTCTAATCCAAACCTAGGAGCTGGGCCTGGCAGTGCTATAAATCAATATACACTGACTACAGGAGGTATCACCGAGCCTAGCAAGCATGTATGGGAGAACTACGAAGATTTCCGATTGCAACAGGTGAAAGAAAGCACATGAAATAAAAGTCTGAAATGCAGGAAACTAATTTCTGCCATCACTTTTATGGTTTAAATAAAATTTCAAGGAAGAACTGTAGCTTCCAAACTTAAATCCCAATGGTTAGTGTGCAGCCTTTTAGCCAGAAGACATTTCCTTTTTAAACCACAGCTTCAAAGCCATGAAGTCTGGGATACTCTTGTTAGAGCCTGACTTGACCATTTGATTGACCACAATCACACTAGAATATCAATCACCACATCAAGAGTAGGCTGTTTAGACTCATCTTCTCTCTCACCACTAATGTCAACCTGAAGCATACTTTTAACAGATTTTCCCTTTAGGGGGTAAGAGAGTAGATGGAGTAGCAGTAGAAAAGATTAATCTCTCTCCACTCAGTTCTACTGAGACACTAGCAGTTTATTCCCATAATCGCATGGATTTGCCAGAGATCTCTAACAAAAATACAGTAAACTTTTTGCACAGAAGCTGGACGAAAAACGTGCTTACATATTTCCCACCCCACGTCTTTCTATTCCATCTATTCCCTTTATTGATGTAAATACCTATCTCTGGGAAGACCCTTTCTTCTGCACCAAGTCTTAGAGTCTTACTCATGTTCAGTAATGTCACTTTTCATGCTGCTTCCCATTTTTAAATTCTCACAATTTCCCCTTCTTTATCTCCTCTTTCTCCATATTTTCAGCCCCGGCTTCCTGAGGTCCTGCTCTATTTAATGGTCTCCACCATTCAAGAAGGACTGAGCTCCATGCATTAGCCAGATCACATTGTGCACTCTACTCACTGGCATCTCTCCATGCCAGGGAAATTCTTCACCAAGTGAGCTCTTTATTCCTACACATGCCCACTCTCCTGCCAGAGTCCCCGTCACAGGGCGTGTGTGCCACCTCCACTGGGCACAGGTCCTGTTGCCAGCTAGACTCTCAGAAATAGAACCCCTGAGCCATCTGCCCAGGAGAGCTGAGGCAAAAGGATTGCACAGGTGTCAGGGATTGTGCTCTAAAACAGGTCAGCTGCTTCAGGGGGAGCCACATACAGCCCATAAATCAGAAATCACCTTTCCCCTGGGTTATGACATTCCAAGGAATGAGGTAAATGTGAAGAGATTTGTTGGCTTTACCCTCTCCTTTCAGTGCTCTCTTTGATCGACTTTGAACATCTCATTAGAAGTGCAACAGAAAGTATCCTATTACTTTTCTATTTTTAATATCCCTTTCTATATTGTGGCCTCAGTGTTCAGTATTATACTCTACCACATGTACAGTTTTCTAGAACTAAAAATTTAATAAACACTTCAGGCCCAAAATATATCAGCAGTTAAGAAGAACCTGTTCTTCTACCCCAGCAGAAGCCAGCATGAGAGGCATTGCATGACGACTGGAAAAAACTTCGATAAATAATCAGCAAATCAGGCCTGAAAGTCTTTCACTTCATATACCTGCTCTTATTCCAAAATCATGCATAGATTTACCTAAATTAAACATCTGGCATAGATCTGATACTGCTTCGTGGACAGCACAACTACCGATGCAGAAGTAATAAACTACTGAGTATGGTGTGGTAACGTTACCAATTATCTTCCTGCAGTTCTGAATAAGATGTGGATACACCTGCACTAGCATTCACTGGCAGACAGACACAAGTTCTGTCCTCAAGAGTCATAACTCCAAGGCTGTGCCCATGGTCTTTGGCCCCACTTCTTAGAATGGCCATTTAGCCCAGGGGTGCTGCTGCAATGACCCCACTATTTATCATTCCAAGACTAATATTATAAACACCCTTATAAAAGTAGCTAAGGCACTATGCTGAATTGTACACCCCTGCCTTCTTTATTTTCAGAGTACACACCACAAGAAGACGCTATTTTTGTTTGCAACCTTTGAGCAATTGAGGAATGGCAATGGTAAAAATAAGAAGTGGTATATGTGGCAGAGTTTATCTCAACAGATCTGGAAAGCTCCATAGAGAGCAGACTCTCAGCATATATTCTCTTGACACAGTTATCCTCAAAACCCTTGGGACCAACCCTGATACATATTTCATAACTAAGAGGCCTTCAGACAGCTATAACCAACTTCAACATTTATTTATTCTAATATCATCTGCTGTGTTCATGGCATATATTTTATCAGCAAGCCTCTGTGAAACAGTCCACCGCACAAAAGCATGGCTGAGACACAGAGCAAAAGCCATTGCAATGAATGTAATTAGTACTGTAGCAATACCATATGTACTAAATGTACTTCACTATGAAAGCTTACACTGATCACTGCAACATAAAAATGTCCATTAAAATAACATTAATTGTATTTATTAGTACTGTGTTTCAGCAGATGTTAACTACAGTGTTGCCTATGCTCGCTGTTAACAAAAGACAGGATGTATCCAATTTTACAGAAATTCTTACCATTCAGCACTATCCAAATCAAAGGAGGAAGTTTAAAAATAAAATTTCAGTCCATTTAAGATGCATGCACTGATAGTAGCCAACATACCCTTCAAATGTAATATCAGATAAAAGTTTGCTGCATGAAAATCATTACAATCTTTTTCCTCTATTTTCTCCCAAGACAAGCAATCTTTGATTGCAAAGTAATTAAAAACAAAAATTTTTTTAAAAAATTTCTTTACTGAATATTTGGTGTTAAATTCAGATCAATATGGACTAAAGCATACACTTTCAATTGAAAATACAGGGCAGACTGCCATAGCTGCAGTTCTCAAATGCACACACCTAACTGAACTGTTTATACACAAGATGACAGATAATGACACAACTATCTTCCGAGCAAATTGAGGGACACACTGCCAATATTTCCTAATGAAACCTTCAGTAAATTCATTTAAGTCTTGAAAAATCAGTTCTGTTTTATAGTACATTTGGATTAAATACGAAGTCAATATATAATTTCCTATGGGTTTTGGAATCATAAATAGAAAGCCTCATCTAGCAGTCTGTTTTACATGGTATGTATACAGTTCTTTCATTCCAGGAACCTGCAGAAGATTGCACAATCTGAAAAACTTTGCTATTACTTTTAAAAGGTGAATAATCACACTAAGCATGACAAGATGATTACAGTGCTAACCATGGAATCTGATTTATCTTTTAAAAGATCAGTTTAAATCATCAGAAGTTGCATTTGGTTTTATTGGAGATTCATCATATTGAAAGCTTTTTGAAGAAAACAACAAAAATAGTTTTGTTTTAATGTTAAGAAGGGTCAGACTAATAGACATAAATTATTTTAGTGCCTTAGTGCACCAAACACCTGTGTGCAGCTTTCAATGAAGTGGCTGAATTATAGATAGTTTTAGTTTTGAAAAAGCAAAGCAATTTAACAAAAAGATGTAGATGACTTGTCAGACGTACTTAGCACAATGAAACTTGTGCTTGTGTAAATATAGAGATGTTAATATCAGCAGAAGGTAGGCTCAAACTGCAGATTCCTAAACATTGTCTCAGCAGTTCCCAGCATCTTCCCAAAATACTGACACTTCATACAACTGTGTCATTCAGTTTTGGCAAATGAGTAAATTTCTAAATTGATGTGTTAATAACATCAGTTATGCTGTGATTCTATGAAACTGTTCAAAGAGGACTTGGGATAATGTATATTTATTTGTGGAATGAACCAGCATACCTGACAATCAGAGGAAAAAGTCAGATAAATTTAATTTAAATTTAAGTATTACAAATTTAAGTATTAATCTCCAATTAGTACTTCTGTATTATCTCATCAGCAAGTGAACAACTTCCATTAGCATCAGCAGACGTTAAAACTGGGCAAGGACAGAACATTTTCCTTAAGTCAACATCATTCTCTGATTTAGGTGGGTTTTATGGGGTGTTTTTTCCCCTCTTCTCCAAAGGACACCACAGGAAAACAAGACACAGCTTTAGCATTGAGGCTTTACAGATTCAGACATATATTGAGATTGCTGTACTCTTGAATTACTTTTTCTCTATTAGACAATTTTTGTGCTTATTTCCCAGACTTTATGTATTTGTGAGTATATTGTCTCTGGAACCTCTACTGATCTACTCTTTAAGCAATCACTGATTCCATAGCCCTAATTATACATACCGAAGCATACTAATCAAACATGGAATGGAAGTCTATCAGAGAAGCAGAATTTAACCACCGATTCTCTGTAAGCTCTCTGTAAGGGTCCTTGTTTCAGTAACCTCAGTCAAACTCAGTAAGTACATACTTTTATTCTTTCAACAATCAGCTTATCTGACTAGAAGAAACAGAATGCATGGAAACTGTGCTGTTATTCATAAAGAGACACTGAAGTAGGAACACATCATTCATTCTTTACAGAAAAAGAAAGCCTAGCCTTAATAAGCTTTCATTTTCATGTAGATTTCTATGTTGTTCTTTACTGAACTATGGAAACATAAAAATTCAAGTTGGTATAGCTGAGTAGTCTAGCATATATACAACAGATTTAGTTTGAATTACAACAAGCATTCATAAATGTTTTCTTTTAAAGCAATTACAGAACTTTCCACCTTCGTATAAGATAGTATTTCCACCGAAAGGTGCATAGAAGAATA
>JAHLSL010000044.1:12187405-12217405 GCA_025920805.1 Petroica traversi | reverse complement strand
TACGGCTAAGTAGAAGAGAGAGAGAGTTTAAAAAGCAATCTATCCGCAGGACTTACTATTTGAGAGTCAGTGTTTAACAAAATTGAAAAAAAAAAATTATGGTTACACAGTAATAGTTAATAGGTGACAGAATAAAAAGAGATATAAATTTTTGAAACAAAACATAGGCAGTTCACTGGCGTGGCCTAGGAAGAAGAGTTACTTCTGGAGGTTTCTCAGGATCGTTTACAGAGTCTGAATTTCTGAAACTTTTAACAGGGATTACACCCAACTCCATAAATTTTAGAGTATCAAAACTGAGTAATTTTTCCTGATCTGGTACTTCTCTGTGGAAAACTGACACTAGCTACAAGACGAGCAGGAACAGATGCTAAATATTTATTCAGATAAAAAGTTCACATGGAATTTCTAGCATAGTTCAACTTATACAAACTGCAATTAAAATACCACAAGAATAAACAAACCAGTCTCTCTTGGAGCTTGGTAGACAGTGCTAGAAGAAAAACAAACATGAAACATGCAGTCCTAGGTTTTATGAGTGCTACTGAAACATTTTCCTTTAAGGCTGGTACCAAGCAAAAATGTGAGAAAAATTAGAGAGCAAAATTAAAACAAAATGTCTCTTGCTCAGAATTATGGTGCTTTCCTGTACACAGCAGTATAGAAGAGAAAAAAAAGCAAAAGCCTAAGTAACAAAGTTCAGGCTGAGAAAATTACTCATTCGAACCCAACCAATCCAGTGGCAGTCTTGAAATGCCTATTTTAAGAATTTCAACAGCAGAGAAAGATGAGTACTAGTGACTAATTTTTTAATAAAGTATCAGAAACGCCACTCTTTCACATTAAAGTCAAAACTAGCCTCTCTGAGGGGCAAAAGCTTCCGAAAATTTTGTAGCATTCTCTGTACAACACCTCTTCAAGCTGAAAACTGCATATTTAACAATTTGAATTTTGAAATACACTTTTCTTCCTATTTTGAAGTATTTATGATTAAATAACTGAGATGTTAAAACTGCAATAGATTATAGACAAAATTACTCTATATATTTTTAAGGATTACATTTTCTAATTAAATTATTAATTCACTGATACACATAGGTTTTATTTTTGCTGATGTGACTGCCTACTTGATTAAAAATTCCCAGTATCTCTGATAAACTGACTTCTCCATGACTGAGAGATTGGTAAGTCCAAAGAAAAAAAAGATGGTCCATTTTTTCGTTTTCCTACATGCAATGCATATCTTAAACAAAAATTTAAAAGTCTGCAATTATCCCCAAAACTTGACTTGCTGTTTGACCAAGTAAATATTACTGCTTTTAGAAATACACATGTAAAAAAGTATATCTTGGTATCAGTGAAATGCAAGAGTTCAATACATTAATATTTATAAAGCAGTGCATGAATGGATGTTAAATTAATTCTTTAAGTCAAAAAAAGACAGTACCCATTTGCATTTCAACAAGTGAAACTTTTCCATCCATTTGACAGAGACAAGACTATAAAAGGTCTCAAATTTCTCCAATAAAAGTGGAAATTACATCTCAATATTTCGTCAGAGATTAAAAACAGAATTTTAGATGAATTATCTGATACAAAGATGGAAGTCAGGGTGCTGCTTCAAGATCTACAGAAGTAGAGCACTTTAAGACAATTAAATGATTTCCCTGCAGGCAATGTCTTTTCAATCCAAGCTAATGACATCATTTAAGGAGGATGGTCCATTTAACTGAAAGGATCTTTTACAAGGCAGACAGACAGAAGGCAATCCCGGAATGTTTTCAAGGACTTCCCATATTTCAGAATTATAATGGCAAAATGCCTACATCAGAATCTTAAACTCAAGCATTAATCAACAAAATGAAAGACTAATTTTATAAGAAAAATGTAATAAAACTCATTTTAAGAAGTTTTCCCTTCATTATTTTTTCCCTTAAAGGAACCAATTCTCTCCTAATGGTAATTATGCTGCTTTGGAGTAATGATAATACTCAGGCAGTTCAGTTTTAGGCTGCTGTTTTTAAAGTGAAGCCAAATCACTTCACTCACTTGCAAGTTAAAGAGTAACTTTCATAAACTTTTCTACCAGTATGTATAAGCTATCTGTGATCTTTCAGATTGAAAGCATTGTACTGTTGCCTCCAGAATGTACTGTACTACTTTTGGTGTAGTCTATATACCAGCCTTTAAATTGCACCACCACCTTTTTCATTTAAAAAAAAAAAAAAAGAAGAAGAAAAAAAAACCTTCAAATGAACCAGTAAGGGAAAACTCACCGTTTTAGTGTCTGTATCAGCTGTTTAATGCACTTCTGTAACTCCTGAGGAGGGGGAGTTGGTGCTGGGGTCCTAAACCTAAATGATTTTTCTGATATTGAAAAATCAGACCAGGATATGCTATTTTTAAACAGTTAAAGAAACACCAACATTTTCATATTAAAGTAATATTATTAAAACTAAGACATTATACAAAACTACAAACACCTCTTGTACTTCAGAAGGCAGCATCAGTCTAAACCCAACCAAAGAGTCTTTTTACCATTTACAATAACACTCAAAGCCATGGAAGTTGTATACACATTAGGATGACATCTCTTAATAAATGATGTGGTTCTGAGGACAGGGGGGAAAAAAGTTTACCTTATGTCCCCTTAATATCCATTTCAAATTGTCAAAAACTTCAGAAAGCTGGAACGTGTGAGACATAATGAAGAGGTCTTACCATGTAAGCAGGAGCTAGAAAACGTAGAACTAGTCCTGGATCTTAACCAGACTCCTCCTGCAATCTTGGGCAAGTCACAGCTACTCTGCCTCCACTGTTCCTCTTCATAACAGAGAAGCAGTATTTCCAGCTTTCTAGAAATGCTGTGAAATGTTGTTGGTTTCTTTATGTTTGTCTTTTAAAAAAGTATTTACAGGGAAAAACGTTTCATTTTCAGGCCTGCTGTGCCACTGATTTTCCCCCGCCACACCCACACACTTTTTCAAAGTAATGTAAGCAGTTGGAGGGAGGGAGAGAGAAGGGGAGGAGGGAAGGTTCCAGCATGTGTAAGACTGGGATGTCACGTATGTACTGATTCATGTATTTCAGAAAATTACACACTTTCTTCTATGACTGCTATAGCATACCTTAAATTGACAGAGGAAAAGACAGGAGAACACCATGAAAGAGTGTCCTTATGGTAAATGGTAAGATAACTCCGATTTAATAAATGAAATCGTTTTCAAAAAAACCCATTTTTCTTATTCTAATAATGCTGCATTCTTCTTTCTTCCTTTTAAAATATAAAATCATGTCAGGTGAAAATGCTGTTTTATAACACATTTTAATAGTTCATTGAAAATGGAAGGAGGTCCACCAACCCAAGTCAAAATTTCCTCCATTTGGATATGAACTTTTTCAACTCTCACTGTTACTGAAAAGCTAAGGAGCAACTGTAAAAATGTCGTTATTTTAGTTTAACGACTTAACTTTTGACACTCTACATCTTTCCCCACATGAAGAACACATGTATCCTGAAGAGGTGAAAAAGTAGCACATCAAAAGAATGCTGATTATTAAGGCCTGAAGATAGAAATATGGAAATAATAATAAGGAAGTGGCATTGCACAAAGTAATATTGTTGTATTCCTAACCACCTGGGCATTTTCTTAGTTGACAGTTATATTTCTAGTAAAGGAAGAAGAGATATCTGTGGACTTCAATAGCTACAAGAGTTTTAATTCCACTTCTTATTACACATCATCTGTGCAATCTAGGTCTTCCATCAGTATATTTGCACATCTGTTTCCAAACTTTTTCTCCCATTTTTTTGGTCTTATCCTGATTAGGTTTTCTGGAGCGTGAAATTATTCTAATTCATACATACAGTAGAGGATTCTAAAACTGCCTTGATCCAATGAAAATAAGGTGACATATGCAAACTACATTACCTCATTTACTGGCACTTAGCCAGTTTTCATGGTCTTTTTATTCAGCTTCAGTTTGTCCATAAACTGAAATCCCAAAAGCAGCCAAAGATTACCAACAAAAATGTATCAAAATGAAAATCTAGTTAATATAAATGTTCATTTTTATATTGTTTCCCACAAAAGTGTTTGCATCTATAAATGCTAACGCATTCTTAGATTTCCTCACAAAAACTTGAAATCCTCTCAAAATAACCTATCTTGACAATAGATTCTCAAAAACACCTGACAAAATGGTGCCAGAGAACACCACACAGAAGCAGTCAGTGAGACAAGTACTAAAGGATAAGACTCTTGAATCAACTTTTCATTAACTATCTATACCATTACTTGTCTTCTATCACTACAAAGCCCAATTCTGTGCAAGATCAGAGGTATACTGAACAAATAAAATTCCCAGTTGCTGTTTTATTTGTTCTAATTTCATTAGCATCATTTTATTCAACAGTACATGTGTTAGCCTATAAAACAAACTCTGGATATGTAAGGGAAATGCAATATACAAGGATAACTTGGTTCAAAATATTTACAAATCCGTGGTATATTACTGAGAACAATCTTACAGATGAAGAAACTAACATGAAAAAGCCATCAGAGCTAAACAATTGACTCTTAGTCACAAAGAAAGCATTAATAATTCCATGAGGATCATCAATGTAATTATCAAACCAAAAGGATAAATTTACTCATCTACACAACAGTAAGAATCAGAATAGGTACTTATGTTGTAACCACACTTTTCCTTATTATAATGTTACCTGAAAATAGCATTGTTCTGTTTTGATTGTTAAAAGGCAAGGGAAACCCAAACAACAATCTAAACCACTCCAATTCTGAATAAAACAATTTTTTTTCTCAGTTTTACGGTGATTTTCATCCATTTAGCTTGTTTAGCTTCATACACATGAAATTCATTCATGATTTTCCAGTTTTTAAACATTTTGACTCAACAGACCTGCTTCATTGTATAGCATTTTTACCTTGTTCATTTTTACTTGTAAATTTTATGCATTAAAGGCTATTTTTAATTTAAAAACTAAATCGTCTCTATCTGCAAATGTGGTGAAAAAATTCTCTCCCTGACATTCCTAATCATAGAACTTGGGAAAGGAGAAGTCAGTTATAAAAAAGACTGACTTAAAGATTTAATAAAGGTTCAGATACTCAAGATACTCAAGGCCCTTTCTAAAATACAGCAAGCAGCTATTTGGTATCAATACTACGTTATGAATCACTGCACCTCATTATCAATACTTGAAAAGGAAAACAAACCTCCCTCAAAATGTCTGTTTCCGAAGGACAAAGGCAATTAACAGGGGCAGGTGAAAAAAAAAACCAAAAAACCACAATGACAGTGTATTAGAGTGACAGGGGAATTTAAAGATGGCATATGCATTAGGCTGTATTTCCTAAATTAAGGCTTAAAGGCAACAAGAACTGCAGATTCCTCAGACCTGTTCAAAGTTGAATTTATCCCAGGTTGAAAATATCCTGGAAGGACAACAAAGCTGGATTAATTTCTATTCTCAACATACACATTTGTAAAGGTAGAAACCCTTGTAAACCTTGTAAACTCTGTCTTTAAACAGGTAATAAAATGTTGCTAATATAAAGGTGCTAGTGTCTTAGTTAGGACCTTAGTCTACCCAAAAAGAGACATGCTGCCTTCAGCATTCATACTATTCAGTTTTCTGCACATCTTAAACCACTCCTTACTTCTACCCCTCTTGAGCTATAAAAACAAAAATGAGCCACAATAATTAAATATAATATTCCTTATATCTATTATCGCTATGTTCATACACAAGTCAGTCACCCAATATCTCAATGACTGTTAATGAAACTGAAAGCCTAATTAGCAAGATGAGGGGAATAACCCCAGCGTTCTGGCCCACCTCCAGTATGAATAATTGCTTCTACCTATGCAAAATCCCCCCTGTCATTTCAATTAGGTAAAATATTCCTCACATCCTGCTCTTAAATTGCTGGGTATTGTTTATAGAGCCATTGTAAGAGCTGCTGCATTCTACCCTGGGTACAGTCGCATTTTGATAGTAATAATGTGGCAACTCCTACTTCAGTTACTTCATCCAAAAACCCTAGTTTTGCAAAAGGCTGGCTGCTATCAGAAAAAGAACAAACAAACTAAAAAAAACCCTGACGCTAATTTATTGTGCATGTATCAGTGACAGAAGTATAAAATCTGTGTAGAACACATTTACAGGTATTTAGGTAAAAAAATAAGTCAATCAGGCATAAGCATCTCTCTGGCAATTCAGCAGCGTAACAAGCAGCCATCTTACCACACTATCACAACTTTGAACGTCTCAGAAATTAAGCCAAAGCTAACACTTCTCACAAATTACTGTAAAACCCTACCAGGAAATTAAAACACCCTTCTAAAAACTCATATATATACACACATCAATTTTAACAATGACGATAATTAAGTCAGCCATCAACAAGCCTTTCCAGGGCCTCCAAAACCATGGCTGTACCTATTCCTAGACTTTGCTTCCTGCTCAGCAGTGTGCATACCCTGAATACCTGTTCCCCAAAAAAAAGCCACCAATTCACTCCACTGCTTTCATTTTGCCTCATTCCATAATCTCCAAAATTTTCTTAAAAGCCTAGAATTTCGATTACAATTAATTTTAAAATGTGCATCTGACTAAAATTAATCCTAACTGAAAAATTATGTAGAAGTTTTGTAGGTTTAATTAATGTTGACTTAAAGAGAGACATTTGGGGCTTATTATTGCTTCACCATGTCAGAGTGTTTTCTTGCTCTCCCCTTTTGGGTCTGAACTGCCATTGAAATGGTTATTAATAAGTAAACTCCAGAATGCTTACATTAGCCCACAGTCCTTTTATTGTTCACTCCTCCTTTAAATTGCCCTATCCCTTAAAAGATACAGTTTTAATTGACTATAAAATCCACTTAGAAAGGTACTCACTGGTCTGCGCTATGAAAGTTAAAAGATATATTTATTTAGGAAAATATGCAAGCAGATATCTGCAGAAATTCACATTAACACTAACTGTACTTACTATTTCATGAAACATTTCAGTAACCACATCAGCCATTTATTGTTATTTATTGTTATGGCAGTACGGAAACTTCCACAATAAAATAAAGACCAGGAGTGAAAAGAGCTGTAAAACCATAAAAAAAAAGTTTGCTTTTTTTCTTGTCCTGGCCTGCTAGGACTGTAAATCTTAGGCTTTCTTTTTCCCAAATTGTCTTCTTTCAAGGATTACCAGTGTTATAAATACCTTTGCCTTCTACTGACTAGACACATTTTCTCCTGTAGACTCACTTCCTGTGGGAAACGTTACATCTAAAATTACACACACACTACTAGAATTGCAATCATTGCTGCAATTCTGCTCATGTATTAAAAAAAGCACCAAGAATAGAGCAGCTTTCACTTTATCATTATCTTCTGTAAAATGAATACTCTTGCATGGGAAATAGCAATATACATATAAAAAATTATTTCAAAACACAGTAGAAAATAATTTCCATTAAGTACACCTGCTGGGGAAAAAGCTGCACACACCAATGATTAAGCGTAAGTGTGCATCTGTCCTTTAAATATGCATAGCAGTAATAGCTTAAATGCAGTTCAAATCATGGTCAGTCTTGCTGCATATACAAATCTGCACCAGGCAGTGCTAAATTAAAAAGCACCTCTGATAAGTTTACAAAAGATAAAGAAAAAATTGGTTGTAAACTCCTCTGCATTGCAAAGATCTCTTTTGTCTGTCAATCAACAGAAAAGTATTATTCCACCATCACAAAAGGCAAACCTTTGGAGGCAGTATAGGTCTGTGTGTTGTGCAAATGTGCAGTTGCTAAGAAGCAAATATGCTTCTCCTCTAATCAAATAGCCCAGCTCAGCAATGCTGCTGGCTTGGGGCAAGAAGCAAATTCCACCAGCCACAAACTTAGAAACAGTCTTGAATTATTTGTTGCTGACCGCTGGCTGAACCCTGTCCTGATGAGCACCATCACCATTAGCCACTTCTCAGTGTATTCCATCAACCAATGGCAATAGCAGCATGCTACAGCTCAGGCTGCAAGGAATTGATCAAACAGGGTAATGAGACTATTTCTTCATGGAGGTTATTTTAAATGAATATAAATATTTTCTTTCTACATAATTTGCCACAAAAGGTCACTGAACTCCCTGCGATTCTAAAGAAAAATGCTGTGGTATCCCCTTTATATATTTGAGTTAGGATATAGCCAACAAACAATTCTGGGCATTTTTGATGATCGTGTAAATCTTAATGAGGTGGCATCCCAGACAACTGATTAGCAGCAACGTTCTATCTTCACATTTAGTTACGAACAAAAAGAAGATTTGATGCTATTTTGGAAAATCATGATATACCCATGCCCTTAAAATCTTTCATGAGAGAATATATTCTGTGAGACTAAAGACTTACACTTTTGCTATTAACAATAGATCATGCATATTTAGCTATGCTTGCCTTACTTTGATATTATAGCCCTTTCTATAGATTCTTTCAACTGAACTCATATGCTAAAAATACCCATTTTGTGTCTGAGTCAAGTTACTGATGAGACCTGCATTCAGACACCCTGTCTGTCGTAGTTGTTTTCTTTAAAAAACTACTATAAAGAGACACCAGGAGATACTTGAAATTTAATTCAAAGCAACTGCTACAAAAATCCCATCAAGGCCCTCCTTATCCCACACAAGATTTTTAATCCTATTATTTCCAGTACTGGACAATTTCTCCAATGCTGGGAAAACATGTAAATATTGATTCAAATACCAGTAACAGCGTTCTATTAACAAAGGCATTACATTAGGATGGTACTAAGAATATTACAAAGAAATAGTGCTTATCATTTTCTACTTTTAGGGAAAATAAATATCAAAATATTCATATAGGCCAACTAAATAAAATTTTTCATTTTTGAGAATTTTCAAGGTTACCTTGAATAACTTTAAGTAAATACTTTCAATGTAAAAGAAAATTTATATTTACACCCAGAGATGAGTATAAGTCATTCATCTGAGACATAGCACTTGAAAATGCAAGTTGAAATATAAATTTTAAATATATTTATAAAGGATTAAATTAGTTCACCTTGCCCTGATTAATAGGAGTTCACTTACACAATAACAGAACAGGCTTTGGATATTTTTTTGTAATTCACATACAGTACTCAAAGCATTTTTTTTCTTTTGTCTTTTGGGGTTTTTTTTGTTTTGATTTTTTTTAACAACATAAAATAAAAACGTGTGATCTGAAATTCTGTTTCTCTTATATGGTTGGGATTCTCAGCTCCTCAGGCTTTTTTCTCCTCTAACTGACTGTCTCTAATCAGTACAGGAAATACTGTGAAAAAAAAGAAACTTGTAAGAATATTAATAACAATTACAAAAATAGTTTAGGATTTTCCTCCTACTTCCCACCCCTATTAAAATACTATTTCCAGAACATTTCTTTCTAACCCTTCATCAATACCTTCATTATATATTGTATGGCAGTGAAGTGCATCTAAGGCTTAAATAGAATAAAGCAACTCAGATGTGTTTGTTCTATAAAGCCACCATTTTTACACTTTTAAATCTTTTTCCTTAAGAAAAGTTGACAGCAAAAATAAAACTGTAGTCCTGTGAGAAAAAAGAGAGCTTTGTTGGCTATTTATTACAAAACATAAAGCTTGTTATATCTGTTACACAGACCCTACAAATTCCTACCATTCATTCAAAATGTCTGTTAAAAGTCAGTTTCCAAAAATAAAAAGGAAACAATTCTACATAAATGTAGAAGATTTTTAAAAATCTGTGTAAGGATATGAAGCTAGTTCTATACAAAACATACAAAATCCTGAGAAAGTATTTTCAACACATATGAAAGAAGTCAATTTATAAATAACTCATATTTTTTCTCCTCAAAGCAATCTTAATATGTTAAGTCCTAAATTCCATTAAAAAAAAAGGCGGTCCCTTACAATACCATTAAAAAAAAACGTTTATTTGGGGGGAGGAAAAAATCAGCACCCACTTGCAAAAGACATCTCATCAATGGACTAACATTTGACAAAAATCAGTGGAAACAGCAAAGAAGCCAATACAACTTCCAGTGCCAAGGAGCCAGATGGCACTGCTGGAAAAATTATATCTACAGACTGGCAGCTTGATCCCATGATTATTGCCCAAGGGAGGAGGAAGAGGAAAACAAGAGGTATTTCAGTGTGATGGAGTAAATCAATTATCACCAGCTCACTACGGCATTTTCACATTATTTTAATACCACACTCTAAATGTCACTCAAGTGAACGAGAGCACTGGAAGATTACAGCAATCTGAGGCAGAAAAAAAGGTGGGCCATATATTAAAAAAGCAATATGTACTTAAATGTACCTCTGCCAACTGCATTACACAGTCCATATTTCCAAATGAAATTTGCAGATATATTGTCATTAACAAGTAAAAACAAAGTTTTTGTTTTGCCATTTTACTTTTGACCTGAAATTCCAAACATTATCTACATAGATTACATAGAAAAACATCTCTGCACTTTTCAATACAACCATATTCTTCTGTGTATTTTCAACTCTTAACATGCAGTTATTTTATACATACAATTACCAAGTAACCATTTTGCTTAAATATTTCAAAAATTTTTGATCAAACAAGTTTGTGGTAGTCTCACCAATTATTTTTCTGATAAAATACAGTATTAAAGATAACTTCTGAAGAAGCTGTTAAGAGAAAAATCAGTACACTCCTACTAGAAGGAAAGCAGTTCTAGAAAACTAAATTACAAGTTTTTCCCTTCATATGCATAATATTCAAATTACTAAACACTAAATAGACAGAATTATAAGAATGTGTTAGACTCTCCCTATGAAAATAGGCAAGGTTAATATTTTTTTAATTGGAAGTCAATGACAACACTTGCATTAACTTATTAACTTATTTTCCAAGAAACTGTAATAACGCCCATTTCCTGTAGCCACCCACTAATCCTTTTCCCTTACCTCTTCAATGTAAAGCGGTGATGCAGCACAGATATGTGAAGCACAAAATAAACAAACTGCACCTTTGAATATGTATTGTGAGTATTTATACATCACCCATGTCCAAGCTATGAATGTCCCAGCCCTGGAGTGTTCAAGGCCAGGTTGAACGGGGCTTTAAGAACCTGGCCTAATGGAAGATGTCCCTCCCTGCCCATGACAGGGGAGTTAGGACTAGATGATCTTTAAGGTCCCTTTCATCCCAAACCATTCTCTGATTCTATGATGCAGAGAAATATAAAACTTGACTGCTGAGTAACAAGCAAAACGTTGGTTTATATGAATAACAGGATATCTCTGAAAAGGTATTATTAGGCCCTGATGTACCTTGCATTAAGGAACACGTGTCCAGGTAGACAGAGTAAATATACAGAAGGACAGGAAAATCTCATTTAAAGCAGAAGAGGTCTTCCTCTATTATGTAGTGTAGGTTCATTCATAATTCCTTGTCCAAAAGGGGCTCAAAACATTTTCTGACTACCAGAGGTAGAGAAGACAAGACCAAGATACTCACAGGATATAACCCACCATTAGAGTGAGAGTCAGTGATGAATAGGCTGTGCCTAACAATAGTTAGAAATTGTAGTAGCAATTTTAGTTTGGAGAAAATATGGCATTGAGCAGTTTCAGTCTGCTCCTCTACTCTTAAATCCTACTGTGGTAAGTAATCCAAATAAAGACCTATAAAAAAATTACTGAGGAAAATATCAAACAAATACTGCCTAGTGACAGACATCCAAAGAAGTATGGCTCCTGCTGAAAATTTTTAAGCAGCAAACAATTTATCTGGAACGTCTTTTGGAGAGTTATTCAGTGGATACCATAAAGATTTAACCTACTACATGGGATTTATTTTTTTTTTTGCTAAACCATTCAATAAACTTTTTCATGATACAGTTTTTACTTTCTACTCAAATTTAATCTCAACATTCACAAATATTAATCCACTGTAATATTGCTTTTATTTAAAAGGAAACAAACCCAAATTCACTAAAATTAATGCCCAGACTGCATGATGCCTGATAGAAAACAGGCCTGTTTTGTTCTTGCTTAGGATCTACAGATTCACTTTGCACCTCTGCAGAAAGTACTAACCAGTTAATACATAAAAACAGGAACATGGGGAAAATCTTTTTCTGTTCATTAGGATTGATACACACTTCATCCATGCAATAAATTAAATATAGACACAAATTCTTAATCACCAGAGAAAGAAAAGCCTACACCAAATTCAGCTTGTACTTACACTGCAAGGCTATACTTTTTTCCAGTAGGTTCCTATATCCAGGGACCTCTAAAGCCTCATTCTTGAGACAAGACATCAATTACCACACAGAACACTGCTTTAAATAGTTCTTAACTAATCTAAAATAAAGAAAACACTATGGTTCTGTAGAGCTTTTTCTCCCCAAGATATTTGTGACTACTACATGGCATATGTTGAAGGCAGACCCATTTTTCTGCTGTACGTGGTAGATTTCAGGAAGGAAAAGATGCCTCTTGCCTTGAATGCTAAGCAACATCAATCTGTTGGACTTGCTCTCCCCTGGTACCAGAAGGGTACCCACCTCAAGGAGCTACTGAAGTAGCGTGAAGTCATGCTATCATCTACAACTGATGCATCTTTCTGGTTCTAGGAGGAAAGGAGTGAGGAGTAGAATGGAAGCTGCCTTGCCACTACTGCTTAGCAGGAAGAAAGAGGAATTACAGGAAATCAGAAGGCAGAAATTCATTCAGTCGAGGTAAAGCATCAGTAAGGTCCTAAAATCATAATTTACTCCCTCCAAATCCTACTTGAAAAGCTTATCACTTATCCAAGAGGCAGAAGGAAAATCTCTGCTCCTCCTTTTCATGCCAGCTATTTGGGATGCATAAGAACCAAACTAGAGGAACATAATGTAAACAAGCAATATAATGTAAATAGAAAAATCTATTCACTTCAACTTTCTGGGCTTTTTTTTAAACCATAATATTGTTACATATCTTGAATAAAATTATTATCTAATATGAAAAAGAAATGGGTTAAGCGGTCATTATTTAGTTTTTATTGTTGGTATTGTCCTATGTAGTTGTGGAGCATACATGGCTGTTTTGTTATTGCTCAGTCACTGAAGCAACATAGATGATATAAAATGAGCAACAAACCATGTCATCTCTCCCATGGGAGAAAGGTAAATGTTAAAAGAACACAGGGGTTTATTGTTTGATGGGAAGTTTTTCATCATGATAATTAGAAGTTCAAACATTTTAGTATCATCAATTTGTACACAATGTTAACCTACATGATGCCATTGTTAACTTCATTGTTGACTTTATTAGGGCCAAAATTTCACTTAAAACTTCTGCTTCCTATCAGAAATTATTCCCTTATGTTCTGTACAAATGGTTTAAATCAAATTTAATTAGATTAGCTTTGCATATTTCATAGGCAATTTTTTTTTAAACTTGTTTCTCCTTCTAAGACATTGCTGCTATATGCACTAGTATGAATCCTACAAACAATCGAGCAAGCAACCAAGCATTTAAGTTGTTTGTTCTCTTCATAAGGTTTCAAAAGCAGCTACACACGGAAGGTTATAAAGATTCTATTCAGTTTTCAAAAACATTCATTACAGAAGGAAAAAAATTAGGAAATATATGATTGCCATGTCTTTTATGGACAAAAGAGAGTCAAATGTCAAGAGATTGACAGAGTTTAGGGTATGTATTTTCTCCTAGCAAGCAGAGTGCAGCTGTCCAAGGGACAGTGCAATTGCACCAGTAGAGATTTTTAGGAAAGATGAGACATGTGCCCACCAAGAAACATCTCAGGCAGACCATGGGTGTCACATTGAAGGCCTCTCCTATTCCACAAGCAGTGATCCTCTTTACAGCTTTTGACAATTTCCACAAAGTTAGCACCCTCTTCTCATGTGTTAAACAAAGAGATTTGCATCTGGGAATTTACGCTCATATGGTTGGTCCCACATGCACCAATATCCTTAAAAAACAGAACTTATAAAAAAAAACACTTCATATTTTAAGTTCCTCTTCAGTATGTTTTTCTTTTCACTGTGCTCCATCAGCTTGTAGAAGATTGTGTTCTGAGTGACATCTAAACTGTCCGTAAGTGACTCAGCCTAAATTCGTAGTGATGCATCCTTCCTCCAGCTACCTCAGCAGACCACATCAGGAATTTTAGACTTCAATCTTCCTGCTTAAGACTGCACTGCTAAGTACAATTTTTTAGAATTTTGAAAGCAACATTTCTAATCATCATATTACCTTCTTAGTCAGAAATGCAGAATAATAATTCCCTTTACAATTCTGACAAGAACTAGCATGTCCTCAAAATAAAGTTAGCATGCCAAAGTCCAGTCTTTACCTATTTTCCATGTGATGGGCTACTGCCCTCCTGCCAGTGCCTAGTAAGAGCATAAAGTAGAAGCCACCATTGCTCACAGAAGATCAGGTGTCTAAGTAAACCTAGATCTTACTTCCCCTCAATATGACCTTTTATTCAATCCTGAATGTTAAAAGAGATGCAAGGAATAATAAAATACCTGGTTTTCTTCCTTCAATAAGATCTACCTATGAGAAAAACAAGACAAATAAAGAAGTTTCTCACTCCTTTGAATTGCTGCCATGCACTTAAGTTTGTACCTCTCTCTCCAGTAATGAAAGCAAATAACTAATCTCCTACAATAACTCAGGTAAGCTTCCAATGCTGTCATACTCAAGACAATCAAACATCCTCTCCATATACATGATTATGTTACTAAAATGTGGTATACCAATGCAAGACTGGAGGGGTAAGAAAGGCAAAGGAGAAAGGATAGAAATTCCTTGTATTTTCCATTCTCCATCTTTAGATACCTTAGTTGCTAGCAGTGCTTAATTTGCTTTGTAAGGAACAGTTTTTGCTTTAATATAGAGCCTCAAAAATAAACTCAGTAGGAAAGTAGTTGAAGAAAGTGGAAAAAAACTTGTGTGTATGCGCAAAGATAAAACTTTACAGTGAACTCTACCCGCCTTATTCAGTGACAGTATTCAAACAACTATGCCTAACAAATAGGAAAAATAAGGGGGGAAAAAAGCTTAATCAGTATTTGAATTTGAGACTTAACACGTAAAAAGAAACGGCATGCAAAATTCAGTCACACAATTTTTCATTCTCACTTGATCAATCAAACTGCAAAACGTGATGCTCATATTAAGTAAATACTATAGATAATGTAAAATAGTTGACTCTAGCCTGCAAAGACTTGTACAGAACTTTTCCAAAGCAACAACATGAAAACAAAGCACTGAAGCCTGTTGCTTCATCCAAAAATTATAGCAAGAAAATCATATGCTTTTCATATTGCATGAGCAATAAATTTTGCTTTTTCAAGGCTGCACTTTGATGACAAACAGCTAATGCATAACCCTCTCATTTACTCTGGTTTCTCAAAGCTCTCCAGATGCTGAGTTTTTCTTGCTCCAGCCCAACCTTCCTCCACTTCAACTATGGGGGGAAAAAAAGCATATTTTACTCATAAACTATAGCCAAATATGATAATCTGAAGAGCATATAAGTCCCAGATATATTTTTGGTACTTCTTTCATTCTTAGTTGTCAAGGCAACATTTCTAGGTCTTCCACAGAAATGGTGATGGTCAAAATTATTTCATCACATCATTCACTGTGATCTTTTAGATCCAGTAATTATCCAATTACATACTCCCTGCAGACACAAACATGCCTTCTTCAGAGGTCCACTTACAAAGCCAGAAAGTTTGGTCCTTAAATACTAGTCACATTTCTTACTATAGACTCAAGTTAACATACCATAAACCAAAAAAAAGGAAAAAAACTCCCTATATATCATAAAAGAAGATTACAGTATTATTAAACAGGAAAGTTTAAGACTGCCATTGAACCTGTATTTAATACCTAGGAAACTTGAAAATTAAATTTAGAATAGTAATTTTTTTCCATTTACTCCTCAACCAAAAGTAAGTTTGTTTCCAACTTGAAAGAAAATCTTGATATTTCCATTTTAAAGTATTTTGGCATGCTTTAGTTTTTAACTAATCAAGACATACGTATGTCCCACTACATACATTCTTCAATACACAGATGGAAGGGGAGTAAGAAATTACAAGACATAATATTGTTATACAATGTACTATACAAAAACCTGTCATTTAAGTTGCAAGAAACCTAGTCATCAATAAGTGAAAAAATACCTCGCTCAAAAATCAATTATGTTGAGTCTTTTGTATAGAGAAGTAGTACACCTTTCAGGCAACTGGTATTAATGAGCAGACATGGCTATAGAATCTCCATCTGTTTTTCTGACAAAGCTGTGACTACTCCAGTCTCTCATTGAAATTCCATTAATCTGGTGCACCAAGGACCAATGCGAAAATCAAAACTCCATCTAACCCTTTATCAGCTCACAATAACCTACAAGTGAACTCTGCCTGTTAGCATACAGCAAGTTATGATTTTGCTATCAATCAGGCTGTTAGCCAATAAAAAAAAAAAAAATCAAGTTAAGACCAGAGTGCCTGGCTGTGCTGTTTTGTTTGGTCTGTCTTGTTTTTCGGTTTGTTATTTTATTTGGGGTTTTTTTTTGTGTTTTATCCCTCCTCCAATTTCTGTAGGGTGTCTGGACATGTAAGCCCATGCATCATTCTCTTTCGTTGTGATTTAATTGCTGCCAGCAATCAAGTCAAAGCATCACTGAAGTGTGCTTGAATTTCATTAGATGATATAACTTATGCTACTTTCTTACAGTACCTAATAAACCATAAAGAAACCAAAACACATATGGCTTGAGGGAATAACTGGAAAATTAGGTGGCCATTTGGGAACTGAGTGAACTTTTGAACCAGAGGAACAGAGAAAGAGAAATATTAAAAGGAAAGACAGACTTAGAATGCACACAGAGACGTGGGGGTTTGACCTTTTCAGTACCTAGAAAATTACATTAGCATTATGAAAAAATACATATCATGTTTAGAGTTTATAATCCATCAAAGTTTAGATACTTTGTTAGTGCCTACCATAAGGTAAAAGTCAAAAGGACAACATAACAATCAGATTTGACAAAAGGCCTTTAGGTGACCTGTGCTAATTTAGTTATCCCATACTTATTGTTAAATGGATTATCTCTCCTGTAATTAATACACCATTAGACAAAGGTCACACAAAAACTCCAGGATTTTACAATGACTGTAACGTACACATAATACACTAATTCTTTATCTATTACCAAGCGTGTGCCTTCACAAATTATGTTTTGACAGTAATGCCGCAAAGTCAAATTGTGACACTTTCGCAAGTCACACAAACCTTGCACCCTAACTCGAGTATATAAAGAGAAATGCCTTGGGGTTTTTAGCAGAAAATCTATGTAGAAGGTTTTACATAAAAATAGGAATGGACTCAAACATAAATAAAAATCACCTCAATTTGGTTACATACAGATAGGGACCTCTGTTAATGCTGAGAGCCTTGATCCTACACAAATCAGGTTTTAGATCCATACAGAGCCCTGCTGAACTGAACTGGTAACTATATAAGATCAAACATCTACCTTACAGACCCGGTTTCTTGAGCAGAATTTAAATATTGAACATTAACACACTGCTAAAAAACTAAAATACAGTATTAAGCTTCAACAAACCCATTTATGCCTATTAGAACTGAAATAAATGGCACCTCTGGGGATCAATCCCTCTCTTATAAGATTTTCCCAACATACATTTTCATACACAGGCTAGGTGGCTAGACTGGAATGATGGATGATATACGTTAAAATCAAAATGGTCTTAGAATGACACATTAGACATTCAAAGAGAAAAAGAGGAACAATGTTTACTCCAATAAATTAAGTATTTACAGATCAGAATTTACCACATTCTCTCAAATTTTCCTCGTGCTACACTCCCGCTAGGTAACTAAAGAGGATTTATCATAAAATACAGAATGACTAGCAAGGTAAAATCACCTCAAATACCCCACCCTCTATATTTCTACCTAAACTGGTATGAATTAGTCAAGATACTGTTGAGCAGCTATTATACCTACTCTCATAACTTCCAAAACAGACTAAAAATTAATCACCCATATGTACAAACTCATATGGTATTTCACATACTCTCGCATCAGCATTCTCCAGCCATTCATTATTTAGGTTATGAACATTATCACTTTTCTCTAGATTAACTGTTTTGAAACAATTCTATAATCATATCTCCTATTAAATAGTCATATAATTTTGTCACATACCCTTTATGCAATCAGTACCATGTTATTAGGTTATAATTAGAAATAATGATAAGATTATGTTTGTAAGCAAAAATAAATACACAGAAAGTTGCATTCATCTGTAGTTTTGAAAATTAGCTTGGGTTTTCTGAAAGCCATACTCAATTTGACTGATAATTACATTTCAACCAGAGAGCAAAATGGCCTGGTTTTACTTTTTTTAGTAGAAGGTCACACTGCCAACATGCAATAAGCTCAATATAAAAAAAAAAAATTTGTGATTATTATTGTTATACATTTTACAGAGTTCTGGACATAAAAAAATGCATTATTCTGAATCAGTGGTTAGAAGGTTTATCACTTATGCATGTACTTGACTTATCCCTGTTCTGCAATAGACATAATTTTATACCTCATAAAAGCAATTTATGTTTCCAAAGGGAATAATCTGGATAATATAAAATGTGGAGTGCTACATTGCAGGAAGCATATTTTCATTCAGCAATTGTATTTCGAGATGGAGCTGCACAGTTTGATCATCATATCATGTCAGAAAACATCATTCACTAGTAAGTCTATCTAACTTCCAGTGCCACAAATTAATATACATCGTTAATTTATTTCTACATATACTTAATTTACTGCCATGTATTATCCATAGAAGGTGTTTACATTATGTATACAATAAAGTAATCTCAAAAATATGGACACTATGCTAAAGCAAGCTTGTTAACTGTTGAAATATTCAATTGTTCATGTCTTCAGAACAGTCGCATTTAGCATTAAACTTAATGAATTCAAAATAAAACAACATGGAAAACAGCTATGGAGCGTAGACTTTTTTTAAATGCAACCCCAAACTTAAAATTTATAGAATAAAAGCATTGTTCAAAAGAGTGTCTTAATAGAAGGAAACACTGTAGGAATAATTAATTTAATATTTTATGAACCTATTCTGCATGGAGTTTGCAGAAAAATATCAATCACAAAATGTTTCATTATTTATTAGATAAATAATACAGTAAGCCATTAAGTAGCATAATAAAATTAAGCAAGAATCTGATAATGTTGAATTAACAAACAATTTGTTACTACGAATATTCACACTGTTTTAGCCACTGATCTATCTTTAAAAACATACGCATCTACAGAAGATGTTTTGTTATCAAAAAACATGAGTTTAGAAATACCGGGTAAATTTGAGACAGCTTCACTATGCTCTAGGACCACTAGAGAGAGCTCTTCAGTTCCTTTAAAGGTTCTTGTAAAGCTAAGAAAAGTGCCCAGCTGTGCTGCTTATCTGTTTATCTGTTTTCCAACACTAACATTCGCATCATGAGGATCTGATTATATCAGTTCATAGCAAACTGGCAAATCTGGTATATTCTAAGGTAAACAGTGTCACGTACCATCAGAAGGTGCTTCATCCTCTTTATCATATCGGTCAGATGCTATTGAGACGCTATCAGGAGGCGAAGAAAGAGAGTTTTCAGACTCCTCCTCATCTTCCAGCTCTGCAAAAGTCAATATACATTGCTAGTTAAATAGTCCATCACACAAACACACAGAATAAAAGTACTTCCGAGAGTAAGAAGGACATTAATTCCTATCTGGAACTGAAAAAATCCTATTTCTTGTGGACACTCGCAGGCTCCAGTGCAGCTGTGAGTGATGCTGTTCTAGGGCTACCTTCTGACCTGACACATAAATGCTGCTGGAGCCGTTTCCCTAAATGCTGTCATGTAATGAACCTGCTCCCAGCACTGCACAGCTGGCAGCTTCTCACAAGGGGGGAAAGAAACACCACAGCAAAGAGATGGGAAAGAGAAAACACTGGCACAAGGGAAAAAGCAGAGCACCAGGCTCCGAAGTTCTGCCTGTCCTAGTGCAGGATGGAGCTGCAGCAACTTCCCTCTCAGAAAATGCCAAACTACTGTTGGCAGCAGTGACCTCTGCCCACTTTCACTTTTCTTCACTGTAATTAGGCATTGCCTTGCAAAATTGTGTGTGTATTCCTCCCATGAAACTAAAAGTAGAATCACTGTCTGGCAGAACCTAGTATGCGCCTGTGGCTTAATGCAGCGTTCTGTTAATGAATTTCTTGCCCAACTGAGACTCCCACTACAATAGATAAAAATCCACATTATCAACTAATCTAATGCACTCTGGTCAGTGTCATGCCTAAGTGTGAAGGTCTGGGAAAGACATAGTGAAATCAATATTAGTTGAGGCTTTCACCTAATTAGGCAAAATTTAACTACTTCTTCCCGAAACTCAGTATATTTTTTCAGATATGTTTAATACATCGCAAAGAGGAGGGGGAAAAATAACAAACTAAACACTGCTCCTAAAAAAACAAATAAAGCCTTGGTGAAGGAGAAAAAACTGAATATGACAAAAATCATCAGACCAGAAACATAAAGTTGATGTTCCAATAGATTAAATGGCCCTCAAATTTCTTGAAAAATCATGTAACACTAAATTGTTCAAGCATTGTCTTTTGGTATATACATACACAAAATTATATCCAGAGACATCCAAATATCCTTCTCCATTTATATGTTCCCTTTTGGAGCACTGGATGAGAAAACTAATTTCTAAGAATCCAAAATAAATACATGCATAGGGAAAGTTTTCTTCTTCAAAGACACAGAAATTGCACCCATCAGCAGGACTGCCTAAGTTTTACCCCCTCCCATTTAATAAAGGGGGTTTTACCTTTATTTAATGGTAAAGTTTTACCCCTGAGTTTTACCCCCTCCCATTTAATAAAGGAAATACACAGAAAATTCAGAGACTATGACCAGAAAGCACCATGGCTTTTGTAAAGAACAGTAAGTTTTTCATGCACTTAAAACAACATAGCCTGATATTTGCTTTGCTGGAGTTCTTTTACATTCAAAGGTTGTCAAATACTAGCTAGGTTTTCCCTTCATTAATTTAGTATGCTTTTCTTGGGAAAGCTTCCTTCCAAGCTCCCATGCCATTTAACAACTGCTCTGAATCTGAACCTGACTCCAACCTATTTTTGACACAGCCCTCTTCTAATAGCACGCCAGTCATCGTGTTAATCTGATCAAAATATTTGCACTTCATCACACCTGTCAAACCAATCAAAAGTAAATTATTTCTCTCTAGAATTCACCTCTTCCTCCAAACAGAAAAACACAGAGCAGATAAGACATGAACAGAAAATATTACATCTTATTTATAACCAGCATGATCATCTTTCACACTTCAGATTCCAGAGACCAGTTCCCTGACTCTCCTTGCCTATATATATATATCTTTATTAGATGATACACTCCATATAAAAAGAGCAAACATGATATTAACAACCTATACAAAGGCAAAATTGTTTCACTGTTTTCCTGTCCCAAACTTTTACTAGTACTAGAATGAATAGAATATATGTGTATAAGTAAGCCAAAAATGTCCTCTTATCAGCTATGCATAAAAATGTCATCATTTAACCTTCTTGAAAGTGCCAGCATAAATTTAAAATACTAGGCTGTATTTCTAGAAGAAAACAAATCCACAAACACCACACTCCAACACATCTAATTCATGGGTTGAATGGCAAACCTTAGTACATTTGAATGACTAAGACTTGTGGATGACAAGTAGGTGAGTATACATGTAGAAAGAACATCTCCAGAGGATTTTGTCCCACCCAGCAATACATAATCTCTTAGGTAAGTTTGCACAGCTGCACTGTTACCTTGCTCTTCCACTAAGTCACCTTACTACCATTTTCCAATTACACTTAGGATTTCAAATTCAGTAAACATTGTGCTTTACTTCCATAGAAAAGCCAGATGACCTAGGAACAAGGGATTTTTAATACATAGATACATACATATTTAGGGCATACCATATACCTAATCTCACATTGTGCCAATTTGGCTAGGATAGAGTTAAGGTTTTTTCCACAGTAGCAGGTATCAGGCTATGTTTTGGATTTATACTAAAAACAGTGTTGATAAAACAGTCATGTTTTAGTTACTGCTGAACAGCACTTATAGATCTTTTCTTCTTCTCACACCACCCCACCAGTGAGTGGGCTGGGGGTGCACGAGAAGTTGTGAGGGGACACATCCAGGACAGCTGACCCCAACTGACCAAGAGGATACTCCATACCATATGATGCCATGCTCAGCATATAAAGCTGGGGGGAAAAGAAGGAAGTGTGGGATGTTTAGAGCGATGATGTTTGTCTTTCTAAGTCACTGTTACTTGTGATGAAGTCCTACTCACCTGGAAATGGCTGAACACCTACCTATCTACAGCAAGTGGTGAATTAATTCCCTGTTATGTCTTGCTTGTGTGTACAGTTTCTGCTTTACCTATTATATCAACTTCATATCAACTCATGAGTTTTCTCACTTTTACCCTTCTGATTACCTCCTCTATCCCAGAGGGGGCAAATGAGTGAGGGACTATATGGGCTTTAGTTGCCATCTGGCATGAAAACCATGACATATACTGTATTTGAAACAACAAAAACCATGGCAACACTGAATGTGGATTTATAATAAAACAAGTTTCTATTCTATGTCTAGAATATCCAAACCCAAAATGCTCTTAAAACAAAACAATCAAATAGAGAAAAGTGTTGAGAGCATTATGAAGATAGAAATTCCACACTCAGTGTTTTACATTTGTCAAAGCATTCTCTAGATATTAAATCCTAAAGAAGGCTTGAAGACTTCCATGGAAAAAAAAAAAGCCCTCACTGAGAAAGACAATCAGAATCAATATATAAATTCTATGTCATATAATACTACATTCAGGTACCCACACTTTACATGAAAAGTGTGGAGAATAGGTGGCAGACTCTGGATAGAGTTACAAGCAACCTGCATTCATGCAGGACTAGATTAAAAAAAAACTTCCATTTTTTATTTTAGAGTAAATAAAAATAGTAGCAAATAAATAAGAGTTTTCATAAATTTATATTATACACTGAAAAGTACAATTCTTAAATAATCTAATTTGTACAGAAGTACTGCAGGCATTTCAATAGGAAAGATGACTCACTGTGCTCTGCAGTTTTAACAGGCAACATTTCACAACATGTTTATGTATAAAAGAAAGACTATTTTCTGGTATCAACCTTGGGGTTTTTGCCTCCTAGTTCTGTCAGGGTTAAAAGATATCTTAGGACTGTATGCTGTTAATATAGAAAGATATTGCTCCTGACAGCTCACAGAGCGGCTTCCTGTTGATCCTATGCCGTCTCCTACATTCCCATCAGAGTAATCTCTGCCCTTTCTCTACTTTACATGCTCCTCCATCACTGTGTTTCATTGAAGTTTATACTCCACCTACAGAGTGAAAGCACTCAGAATTGCATTTGAAGATCCATGTGTTACTCCTTGAACAGTCAGAGGAGTCAGTGTTGAGCAGCACAGACCACTATTCAGGTGTCAAGTATCTAAAAATACACCCAAAAAGCATCAATAAATTAAAGAAAAGTGTTCAACTTGCACTTATGTAATAGAAAACCATACTACAGAGCAACAATGGGCATCAGGTAAATGTATCCAATACAATTTGCAGGCATAATTGAAAGCATTGCTGCCTAATCAAACATCTAAAAGCAAAGCATGCTCAAACAAAATGTCTATAGACTCATTAGTTGGCAGCCATTCCATTACAATCACACATAATGTCAGTAGTGCCTTGAACCCATGCCAATGACAACAGCATAAATTTTGCATCTCATTTCTATGGTCATAAAATTAATGACCAGTTTAAAAATATTTCTTTGCAAAAGTTATTGCCTAAAGAAATGACATGAATGTGTCCCTGTTATGCAGCCACAAGTATAATTATGGAGTTGATACTCATTAATATAGTTTCTTGTTTCCCCAGAATACCATATGATTTATCTGAGAGCTGAGGGGAAAATGGGTTAATTAAAGGTAGATATTTAACAGTCACAATAACAAAAATATGTACATGAACTGACCCTATTCTCCAGTTTCTGCAACTTAAACTAATCTCTTACAGGTTTGATAGCAGAATCAATATTTTATGATGTCTGTTAAAAAAAAAAACAAACCATACAATGTCATTTCTTATTAAATGCTACCTTTTCCATTACAGCTTATTTATTGATTCAGGAAATAATGCATACCAAAGGCTAAGTTTACCACATTAGGAATGGAGCACAAAACAAACTCTCTTCATTGTAACAAGGGCTGTACTTCAGTTTCTACCCTCTAATCTGAAGAACTGCAACAAATTTAGTCGGTACATGCTCAATATCATAAATAGGACCGTATTACATTATAAGAATGCAGCTTTTAAAAAATCCACTTTTTTTCCCCCCCAAGAACTCATTTTCTTCTGCAACACTGAGATTATAACAATGAATTCCTAAGCATTAAAGATACTGTTTCCACCACTTACTCTAAAAAAAGAGGAAGCAAGATGTTTCAGCCAATGCCTCTGAAAGAGACTTGCTAGCTCACATCCTCAGATAACCAAACACTTTCAATTTATTTCTAAAAATGTCTAGACAGAATGATGCATTAAAACTGCTCAAGTATAAGAGAAATAAAACAACTCACAAAAATAAAAAAGCATGTAGGTCAAACCACCCTGCTTCTTGCCATTTCAGAAGGTCCCAAGTCACAGCAGGTTGAAATGTCCAATCTCTGCTTCAGTAAGAACCCACCAAACAAAGGACTGGATAAAGCCATCAAGCAGACCAAGCAAGGTTCTCACTGCTCAGGTTTTCATAAGAGCGAGGAGACAAAGCTGCTTTCAAGCTGGCAGGGGTATGCTTTAGTCCCTTGATAGGGGCATCTTATATTTTTAAGATGCTATTGACCCAATCCACCAGTCACCCTGAAAGACTGGATTCTGACAGCAAATTTTTCAACACATGCTTTGCCATGCAGCCTGCTCCAACACACTCATTCCTGAAGGGCCTTCTAGGGTCTCCTATTAACATGATGATTTTTAATGGCTCGTTTTGTAAAGGTCAAGTAGAAACTCTTCAGCAGCTACGTCTTAAAACAATACTGAAACAACGTCAAGCTTGCAAGCAAATACACTTCAAGCAAGAAAAGCAGCAGCAACTTTTGCTTGCTGAGTTGCCTCTTGTTCTTAGGATGCATATCAGGACAAAACTATTTTGTGCTGCACTGGTGGGTGCATCTTGTGTTACTTGAAATTGCACTTGGCGTGGACACTTCTCAGATAACAGCTGTGTGTAGCTGAAAGGGACAACACAGTGACTTGCCTAACATGAAACCTCCCAGATTTCTGGGATAGAGTGATATTTGGCACACATTTAATGCATTTGACGGTCTCTCCAGAAATAGGTCATGATGACCCTCAAAGAACTGGGTAACAACTAAGCCATATCTTTCCCATTTATGGTTAAATACTATTTATGTATTTATGCTCTTGACTAAAAAGTTCAAGTGTGTTAAAATATGGAACTCTCATGCACATGCGACTCTGGTGGCCACAAGATATTGACTCCCTTTCCCAAGTCCAAAGAGACTCCAACTAGCTGCCATTTCCTGAAAAAGAGTGTACAGAGTGGGGAAAAAAATAAAAAGGAAATATCACCTCTGTACAAAGACAGAATAGATAAAAACACAAAATACAAGCCCTTTGCATACAGTGCTACTATAACAGCTTAACTATTTTCGGGAAGCAGAGGTCTCAGGCTCCAGACTCACTCTGCTCTGCCAAGAGCCAGAAACATCTGAGTCATCTAAAGCTTTCCTACAGGTGCTCCCAGTAATTACATAGTGAATAACACCAATGCTCCAGAGACACAGATTTATCCTCTATTACACTACAGTGAAAGAAAAACAAAAACGAACCCTCATCAGTTTTTACCAGAGAGAAAAACACTAGCTAGAAATGTCATGTCATACTTTCCTGCATAACTTAGTGCTGCAGATCAGATATGGGGTGCACTGAATGATCAGATATGGGGAACTGGTTCTGCAAATTCCCATACTATGACTTGATTTGGCTAGTACTTTTGGTGTCTCACTTTCAACATTGAGCCACAATATTTTGTGAAAAGTGATTAAAAATATATCTTTTACTAAAATAAATGCGTAGAACAGATGGCAAGTGAACTTCAAACACAAATACAGTTTCTAGAGCTTAGGGTGCGTCTGCCAACTTTAGCACTATTTTTAGCATAAATTGAAAACAAGGTTCTTTTAACTAAACATTTTGGCAGTCACAGTATTGATTCAATTAATCTCAAAACAGAGAAATGCCAAAAACTGTATTAAGTCAGAATCGTTGACAAAGTTCAGACTTTCATACTCTTGGTGGAATATTAGTCTTAAAAAAAATGAAACCAATTTGTATGCAAATTACCTTCATTTTCAAGTTTCTTCCCAATTCTAAAATCTAGAACAGATTGCTGAGTGTGACTACAGCTTTTTACTTTTGCTTAAACTGCTTATATAGAGTAAAATATTTCAAATTATAAGAAAAAAAGGCAGCTGTGTCTAAGAGAAAAACATTTCTTAAGAGTTCTTCAGTCTAAAAATAAAATAGATAAAATAAGTGTCCAATAACTTTAAAAATTGATGAAATATCAATGGATTGGATATAAATATAATTGTAAACTTTTGGTCATAAGAACATCATGGACTTTCTTTATCCATAAATCAACAATGCACCCAACTTTAAAAGTCAGTGTTGAATCAGGTAACACAGCACACACAAGAATTAACTATTTTCCCATACAATTAATTTTGTGTCTTTCACTTGCATGTGTATCCACATCTCCTAAAAAGCTTCGTTTTTTACAGTCTATATAGACACAAAATACAGTTTTGTCAGTATATTTACTGACCCAACAGACTGCACCACAAGGCTTTTTAGGAGGATTCAAGAAAGTCCTCAAATTCATCACTTTCTGACAGAGATGCACATGGGTGATTATAGTTTTAAGGAGCCTGGTTCTACTTGCTCTTCAATTTTCTTTTTTTTAATTATTATTATTCTTTCAAACTTCCTTGCGTTATCCTTATGGATAGGCAGGATTCTGTATGCAATTGGCCAAAGCCCATAAAACAAGAGTTTACAAATAGCTTAGTCAAACCAGCTAGTCACTACGTGCAAAGTCAATGGAACTTCAAGAACATTCAGTGAGGAAAGAGAGTGGACTGAAAAGTATGCCCACAACACGTCCTGTGGAACAACTCACAAGCTGAAGGAGCTGCTGTTTGAAAGACTGGAGTCAAGGAAATATATGAATTTTGGAAGTGTTAGTCCACTTCTTTCAGCCTCCAAAAAAACTTCTGGATGCCTCTGAAAGGATGACAGGTCACAACTCACAAGATTCTTGAAAACAGCTGATGTAATATAACTACTAAACCATGATAACATGCCATGACAGAATGAACCATTCTTCACCTTCCCTTTCAGCTACAACAGAGATTATTTTATTTACATTTTTTAAATGGAGTAACTGCTACCACAAAACCAAGAACAGTAAATACGGAGATTAAATACACACAGTAGTTTTTATTCTTCCTAGCTTATTTCAATGTAGTTCCCACATTTCTGCTCCCACCCCTCCTTTTTTTCCTAAAAGACATTATCCTTTTTTCACCTTATATGTTGAGATATTTCTTCTTTCTCTGAAGGGGGTGGAACTCACCACCACTGCCTTCTGAGTTTTCAATGCTTTCCAAATTTTCCATTTTTTAAATGTCTAGGTGTTCACAGAGGTATGAAAACAGGCACAAAAGTTGACCTCCTTCAGCTGCTGTCACTGCTTTGTTACACCAGGAGCTGGCCAAGAATCTAACTGCTTATCTCCATGTGAGTCCTTTGTTCTACACCTACAGAAGTCATGCCTAATTTGTACAGTCCTAAAGTAAGAATGACACAACCAAATAAAGTTTAGCACACACTTCTTGAACTCTGGAAATTATACCAATGTATACAGCTCATACCACTGAATCACATTCCCGCAAATATTTTGCAAATAAGTGCAGGCTCCTATTTATCATAATTTTTTAATATTCCCGCATGCAGCAAATTCACATAAATTTGGAGACAAGTATCCTTGCTTGCAGAAAACAATGGTATAGCTTTCATTTTATTGAAAAATACTGAAAACTAAGGTGTCAGTGTTGTCAAGCATTTATACATATATATACGACGTGAACCAGAAATATATCACAAGAATTTTTAAAAAGGCAATATATCCTTCTTAAGAATCAAATGTACTCTAATAAAAAGACTAAGACTGACTATAATTTTTGCAGAAATCAGAGCAAGTTATGCAGTAACAATTACAGACTATATAAATCAAATCATCCATTTTTCCAGAGATAATGAAATCTCATTTTTGTTAATAATTTGTTTAATTGGAAAAGAAATTTCGAATCAAATTACCAATGAAGAAAGTAAATAGACTAGAATTTTCTTGACCTTCAAATTACACAAAGCAGTAAATGCAAACTCTGGTTTTTGTAGGCAACTCTCATGCTTATTACAGAGTCAGACCCTCAGGAAGTTATTAAATCTTCAAAATCATGCTCTCCCAAAGATATATTCGCAATGAAACAACCACCCTGCCTAATTTCTTGTTAGTAATTTCCTTAATAAAATAACATTTTACTTTCCCACACTCAGTTCTGTTGGACAGTAAGGAGAAGAGGACGACTATATTTTATCTTCTGTAACAGTGCTGAGGCGCAATATAAAAAAAAAACTAGCAAATTACTGTAATACAATTTTTAAACAATCACATAGCTGGAGTTTACAGAATCTTGGCAATCTTGAACCTTTGGGAAGTTTCAAGTTGCGCTGTCCCTTTCAGTTGAACTGTTATGGCTGCATAACTTGATTTAAACAGGCAAAAGAAATGTATGAACTTGTTGTGCCTTGTTATAACATTACTTGCCTAATACGACTTACATATTTTCACTTTCTCGGGAGGCATGCTGAAGCCTACACATTTGAACCTCCTTGTCCAGAAACAGACAGTTCTTCAACCACTGCAAAAAGTGAAGCTTTGCACAGGCTTTTTTTGACCTCGCACTGTGACCCTCATACCAGCATCCACAGGCTATAGGTCATGACCTCAAGAATTAGCATCATGGAAATAAGAGCCCTTCCAGGTTTAGTTACAGAACAGAACACTGTAGCAACAAACCCCTCAGTCTTCTCTAAACTGAACTCTGCAGCTTTGTTTAAACTCCACTAGAAGACAATAGATAACCCACACTTCAGTTTTCATTACTCGCACACTAAATCATGTCCTCTCCAGCTACAGGTCTGAGCTCCCGCTGCACTACGAAAACATTCATTCAGTGTGGATCGAAAGCCAATATCATATTGCCACGAGATGATCCTATTAAAAGGTTAAAGAAACATCACTACGGAATTGAAGGCTTTTGCAACGTTAAGGAAAAAGGCTGAAATAGGTAACCCCTATTAAAATTTTATCTCTTAAGCAGGCTACTTTGCATACACTTCCTCTGGGTAAAAAAAAAAAAAAAACAAAATCGCACATCACATGGTCTTTCGCAAGGCTGCACTCTAGCTAATAAAACTCCATTTGTACTAAATTTATAATAAATAAGCTCCATAACAAGCTCCATTATCTATCAAACCCCGAGCTACGTTTCCAGAGCAGCCCTTCCATCAGCGATGGCTCTGAGCCGCCGGCAGCGGCCCCGCGGGATGAGCGCGGCCGGGCGGCAGTTCCGCGGC
>JAHLSL010000044.1:12175077-12187005 GCA_025920805.1 Petroica traversi | reverse complement strand
GCGGCAGCCGCAGCAGGGGGCGCCAGTCCCCTCGGCCTCGGCAGCGGGAGCACAGCGCGGCGGGAAGGGCGGGGGAAAGGGCACGGCACTCACCTTTCTCCGGGAATTCGCGAGGGTAACTGCGGAAATAAAGAAGAAGAAACCTCATGAAGCAGCTCACACTTGCAAAACCACGGCGCGAGGACGTGGCAAAAAAGAACGAACAGTTTTCAACAAGTTTCCGAAGTCTGTATCTTTGGATTAAAGTAATTACTCAGTTGTCCTTTAGCCCTTGCAGCTGAGAGAATCCCCAGTCACTTCAAGGTGATGAGGCTTCACAAAAGCATCTTTAATTTTAGTAAATCTTCTAAATGTTAACAAATTTCCGAAAGTTTTGCACGTAGTAAAACCATTAAGTGTATTTTGAAATAAACCGCTAGTTCAACAGGAAAAGGAAAAAAAAATCAAAAATAGTGGGTATAGCTGCAGTAAATTTGCAGAAATTCAAATGAACATGTATTAATAATTAAACAGAAAGATAAAAGTTAATGCAGGCCTAAATAAAAATTCCTTTTTAAATAAGCAGATCCCAACTCATATAACGCCTAGAAAACCAAAACAAATTTAGCATCCCAGAGGGAAAACATACTTTTATATACCGTTTCTTCAGAGCTAAACCTTGGTCTTTCAGAAACAAAAATAATCACAGGATGCAGTTTGATGATACAGACAGATTATCAGGACAGAGTTATGCAGAATGGCATTCAAGAAGCATTCATGGGCTATGAACTAACTGGCAAATAAAATGCAGCTGCCAAGATCATCTTTATGAACAATAAGCAGTAGTAAGGGTATCAGGTTAGTCAATGAGGAGATGCTGGCAAGGAACGAGCAGAAGAGAAAGGAATGGTCTGGAGATAAGAAACTGAGAAATGCAAACAGAGATAAAAGGCCAGATCTAAGAAATCCAGTGTAGCATGTAGCAGTCAGTAATAGACACAGCCCAACATGTGGGATGTTAAAATCAAAGAAGACTACAATGTGCATGTATTTTGTAACCTGCATGAAAAGCAAAACACTGTTAACAGTGAATACTATTACAGGAAATGAGGAAGGCATTAGAAATTAAAATAAGATGTGAAACCATGGGGTCACACAAGTGAATACCAAAAGATTAAGTGTCAATATGCTCATAAATGCAGGTTCCCTCCCTTTGATATTTCATCATCCAAAAAAGCATCAGTCAGTCAAGAAAAAAGTCAGTGGCACTGTATCTGTAAGCCATCTGTACAGTCACAGTTAACTCAATAACACAGAACGGAAAGCATAGCAAAGAAAAAAAAATAAAATCCTACTTTCTTAAAAGAGAGGATAGGGGAAAGCTAGTTCTCTAAGCATTTACAGCCTGAATGAAAGGAACACAAAACTTTAATCACAAGATTTTGGGACACATCTCATGCCTCACTCTAGTCAGCACCCTCGCCAGATAATTGTGCAGTCTTTGAAATTGTAAACAAGTTGCCACAGGGGCAGAAACATGCCACCAATGGATTGCTTAGGAGATATGACAAAGGAGTGATCACTAGAAAAACACTTCGGAAACAACAGTGTGAAAAGAACAGTAAGTACTATATCCTAGTTGATAAGAGATGTAAGTAAAGAGATTTGTCAAAGAAAATTCTGTAATTCAAATGGAAGTATAACTAAATCTCTTTAGCTGAATTGCTGACTGAAATTAACACTCTATAGCACTCTCTCAAATCATCTTTGATATTAAAACCCACAGACCTCTGCTTTGTCTGTCACAGCAGTTTGCTTAAAGTTATGATCTATAAATAGTTTTCAGTTGTGTTTCTGTTTTCTTTTACAGAGCTAAACAACAGAATATGTAGTAAAGTCAGCATTGAATTATCCTGTCTTAGACCAGCTGAGTATAGTGACAGGAAGCTCATTCATATCCGCAACACAATATATTTCTCATGTTTTAATGAATCTTAACAAAGCAGAGGTAAAGGCAACCTCTGCCCAACTAGCTTGCAATCAGGTTTCAGATTATTAAGCAATTCAAATGGGCAAACCATTCTGATTCCATTTCTTACTAAACTGTAGCAGTTTTGAGAAAGAAAGACTTGAATACATACAAATTTTTTTTAAAAATCAGGACCTAGACAGATTTTTCTAATTGTTAATACAGCTAATGTTTATTAAAAGATTGCAAAAAGCTTAAAGTTATCAGTAAGTGACTTTATAACATATTAAAGCCTTGAAATTCACTTACCTTGCTTTAATGTCCTTTATCTTCTTAAGAAGAACTTCCCTTCTTTCTTTTGCCTTCTTGGATAGATTTTCTCCTTTTAGTGTTTGGGAAACAAATGTTTCAACATCTAAATAAAGAAGAAAAATAAATACACCTCAAAAAAAGACAAAATACTGCTAGAATGAGTTTGTCCTAATACTACTGAGAAAAAACTAAGAAAATTATTTTCAGCCCTACTCACAGCATAGTTAACAGACATTTTAGATTCTAAATGGGATACATTTGTTCTCTATCTACTTATGCTTAGCACAGCAAATCCTATGGTGACATTTGATTCTTGCACACTTAATTATGCTACGTAAGTCCTAATAAATTGCAGTCCTATAACAATTACTTTCCATCAACTAAAGTAAAAGACAAAGCTAAAACATGGAAATAGCCTCTATGCATATATTACTGCCATGTTATTTCAGAAGTTCAAGTTCCAAAGATGGTTGTGTAATTTATTATTTCAGCAGTAACACTTACCCAGATACTAATATAGCTCACTTACTGGTTTTCAAGTGTTCTCACAATGCCTCTGAAATCACTGATTGACTAAAGATTCATATCCAAAGCAATCCTAAAAACAATTAGGTAGGTACAATAACCATATCAAAGAAGACAAGCTCAACAGTGTACTTGAAATTAAGTTCAACTGCACTTGTAGAATCACAAGCTAAGGCTCTAGCCTGCACTGTAAGTTTTAACTCTTACTCAGATGATCCTTTTATACAGTAATGTAAAAACAAAGCACTCCATAAAAGTAACCAGTTCTTTTAATATAGCAAATATCCATTCCATAGGACAAAAAGAATGCAGTGTCTGAGAATTTGTGAGAGTGTAACTCCCCCGGTGATACGTTTTATTGATTAAGAAAACCATGGCAAAAAACTACTCTAGAAGTTTCTTATAGTTACCAATCAACATACAATTATCCCAAAAACAGAAAAGGAGAAATATAACCAAAAAATCCTGCTTGTTAACATAAATGCCTCACCTGTACAGGTAACAATCTCTCATTGAATAAAAGAAAGCACCTGTAGGTAACAAAACACTTTCTCACAGTGCCTGCCCACCCCCATACACACACATACAGACACCTATACACACCTGGGCTCCCTCTGTACAGATACAAATGCATATGGACAGTATTATTTTAATCTTCTAACTTTTCCAATCAGATGAGACATTCCATTTTAATACAGAAACATAAGTAACAGCCAATTAAGTATGCATGCCTGCATGCAAAAGTTTACATGAACGTTTACTGCAAATTTCCTAAATTAAAAACTTAATTGCCTGCTTTTTCTGTATAAAGTAGAAACATATCACACTTTGTATTACAGGCCACAAGAAAACAGCCAAAAGTTACCCATAAGAACACTAGCACAGCTATTAAAAGATGTTCTTCTTTACAAATAATTCACTAGATTATTACTTAGATGTTTAGATTACTGTCCTCACAGCATCTGGCAAAAACATTCAATTTTTACAGTATTTTAGAGTTCTGACAAATTATATTGATCCTTTTCTCCATAAGACAGAGAATCTTCCCCATTACATTTTCCAAAGCAATCCTGAATGGGGGAGATCTTCACTCAGTTCTGTGGCATTCCTTCTTTAAAAGGACAGAAGGAAATACACTTAACATGTATTAATGAATCCTCCAGACATACCCCCAACAGCCCCTATGCTGTACACCAAGAATTCCTGCAGAGATTTTTTCCAAACCCATAGAAAAATTTGTAAATTCCAATGATTGGAATTGCCAATCAAGTTGGCAGATGAGAACCCACAGGATCCAATGACATTGACCAACTACAAATACAAGGTCAAAAAAAACTGATACTGTTACTATTCAGCGCAAGAACCAAAACCATCAACCGTTTTTCTCTCAATGAAATCTAACAGGATTTCCCAGAACAAAACGAGCTTTCATTTGGAGAGGGACAGCTTGATTAAATATTTATTTTTCCATACTTTTATATATTTCTTTTAAAAATTAGATAGGAGCTTCGAAGTTCTACTTAGGCACCAATATGCAAAAATTTAGAGGAATTATAAATCAGGAGCAAGATTACTTTCACAGTAATCTTTGGACACTAATTAATCACAAAACTTCGCTTCAGAAGTCTTCATTTAAACTCAGTGGGCTTCTTTGCTTCTTGGAAAAGCTCAGCCCAGGTGAGAATTCTGTCATCTCAGATGCTGACTGACTGACAAACCTTTAGTCAAACACAAATGTTGAAATAACACATTTAAGGAGTGTGCAGGGAAGAGAAACCAAGTTGATTCTTATAAACAAGGATTACCACTTCTGGCTTAAAATACACTGTAGATACAAAAAATTGAGAACTAACTACATGGCTGATAGATTTTGTTCTTTTCCAAAAAACCTTGGACTTCAAAAGCAGAAATAGTAGAGAATTTTCAATCGCGGAAGGACAGCAGAAGTAGATGTTCCATTTACTCTCAGTCTAAGCAGAGCTGGAGGAGAGAGGCAGAAAGAGAGCAAGGACAGACAAGTTTGTCATTTCTAAACAGCAGCAGTTACAGAAGGTATCCCTGGGATGGCTTCCTCTCACATGAGCATTTGATAGAAGTTCTCCAAGCTTAGGTGTGCCCACAATCAGGGTGCACTGTTTCCATCATGGAACACTATTACTTCCATATGTCCAGAGATACCATATGGCTTGATTCATCACAACCTCAAAATATGAAGACAGACCTGACATACACATGATGCTAAAGAAGCAGTTTACTTGCAAATCATATTTTACTGTATCATAGATTTTTCTTATCTACGCACAATTACACGGTACATTATATATCTTGTTCTAATCTACTGCTGAAAATCCATCCAGGATGTACCAGATGCACAAGATGAGTAACATCCTAAGCTTCTCTGGACAAGAAGCCAGCAAGTCATTTAAGTTATGATCATCTCTTCACTTCCTATACTTCCACACTGTGGAGGAGTACGGACTGCCTTAATATAAGGAATAATATAATGTAATTTCTCTGACCTTCCATGAAGTGATTTACCTAGGAATTACAACAGAACTTGGTTCTTCAGTAAGACAGATCCAAATTTCATAGTAAACTTCAAAGAGAAGCAGCAAAATTTACCCATTTCTCACCAGTATTTTAGTCCCTTAGTCACTCTCCCCTCTACAGGATGATCCACAACTTGGTCTCTCCTGTATTAGTTTAATGCTACTCAGAAAACAAAACTACTAGTCACAAGCACTTGAGTGTAGACCTGTTTCATGCTTCAGCAGCAGCCAATCCAATGAGGAATTTTAAAAGAAATAAAATATAAACTCTGAAAATAAAACCTCTTTGAATGGGTTTCTGGTCTAAAAGCACTTTAACTAATCAGTTATCCCAGAGTAAAAGAAAAAAAAAAAAAACAAATTACATATTTCTATAAATTGTTCCTAATAAACTGAGCAGCTATTTAGTATCATACATTGCAGACATTTAGCTGCTCCCACTGAAAACACAAAAATAGAAAAAAAATGTAGAAGACACCAAAAAAAAGAAAAGAAAATTACACTGTAGAAACCTATTTAATCTTTTCTTAAGCTTGTGTGTTAGACTGCTTGATAGCTTGAAATACCCATACTTCTTGCTCTGTTCCTTAAAGCTCGTGATGTTAAATTTGTTTGCACCATACCCCAGAGAAATTATTTGCCTGCAAGAATGAACAAAAGCTACCAAACTGAAAGATCCAACTGAAACAATTCACTCACAAATTGCTCTGCCAATACAAGTTACAAACTGACAGAAAAGGGAAGTCACACCTCAGTCTAGCTCTGTCCACTTCAACCAGCTCATACAGTTCAAAATTTAAGTGACAGTTCACAGAACAGTCAAAAGCTAAAAGCCATTTTAATTTCATTTTCATCTACAGTCTTTTTACAAGGAGAAAAGCTAAGATTTATTTTGCATTTCATTGTTAAAACTGTTTATGGTTCTCTTTACTTCAATGATTACAAACAGAAAACACTGCAAGATTTTAATTGTTTTAAATTCTTTGGAGCTATTTTCTTTAATGAAGGCTGAAACCACACAGATGGAATTTTTCAAGAATGTTGTAAACTTCTAGCCCAAAGCTACTGCTGTGTTAAAGAGTGCTAAGCATAACAAATCATAGCACATTTGTTGTTTACAGGGTTTAATATTATAAACGTAAGTCACACTTAATAAACAAACATACTTAAGACAGAGCTACCTCAATTTTTTGTCAAGGTGGGCCAAGCAGATTCCCACAGAGGCACTCAAAGACTATGTGCGGGGTTGTTTCTCCTCCAGCAGATAACCAAAATGTTATCCAATCAAATTATCAAGAAGTTAACCCCTCCATCATGGACACATCAAGTGATGAGTTGGCATCATTCAAATAGCAAGAGAAGAATCAGAAAGTGGCAATGAGACAGGAGTGTTTCCATGCACATGGCAGGGCACACAGCTCCACCTCCATAGCCCTTGGACACTGGACACACATCCATCCTATCACCAGGGACACCCACATGGATAACCTGGCAGTTCTACCTGGCACTCTCACAAGAAGGCAACAGCAGCTCAGCAGAGCAATTCCTCCAGCCACCAGCCTTTCTATCTCTCTCCTCCACCTCAAGGACTGAGAGCCAGCAGCCGGCTGCCAGCCAGAGAATTTGGGATGGCAGGCCAGAGAACTTTGGGAGACAGCTGCAAGCTAGGCACATTTATTACACACATAACTGTCCAAAGGTGACCAGTATTACACAGACTGCCATGCATCTTTCAGCTTTACACAAGCTGGCATCAAAAAGCAATTAATTAATTTGATTTCAAGGTTTTCATGTGATTAATTAATAGGGAACAAGTCTGAAGGCAAGCTATTAAGCAATATCTGTCACTGCCTGTTCCCTTAAATAAAGTAATACTTGGAGGATTTTGCTTTTGCTCTCCCGATGACTTCACAAGTATATTTTAAAGCCTCTCTCCAGAGTTTGCTTAACTGCCTTTTAAATATATATACACTTGATCAGAAACAGAACACGTGATGTAAAATAAAAGTGACTGAACCTCAAGATATCTAAAAATACCATGTTTATCCAACCTAACAAGAAGGCGAGCATTCCTTTTAGTGCAAAGTCCTGCAAAGTCCTGCCTTTAAAAACTGCTGTACCTTAATCCCCAGAAGTAAGGTTATGTTGCTGTGTTGACACATACAAAGTAAGTATCATGAAAAATGTTAATGCTCAAGTTTTATTAGTGATTTTAAAAGCAGAAGTGTACACAAACTGCTAAGACTCCTCAAATGAAGTAAATAGATAAAGGCATCTCTTTTAAAAGATTTAAAAAGAAAATTTATCATCAAGGACTATATATATATATATATATATATATATATATAGCTATATATCTAATCTCATTGGATGAGTAGTTGAGCATCCTCTCTCTACATTAAAGAGGTGAAAAAGATGAAGCTGTAGCATATTAAGCATATAATGAAAAAAAACCACACCAGTACAAATCATGATCAAGTTACAAAGCGATTCCAAATGAACTATAATAAAAAATGTTAAGGATTAACCTAAAGATTTACACTGTATGCCACATTATGCTGTGTCTATTGTGGTTTGTTGACATATGATTATGAAAGAAACGTAAACCCAGTCAGATGAGAAAGATAGACTCCATGTTAATTGAAAAAGACAAACTAAGTGAATAATGAGTATATAAAAAATAGCCTATGCCATTTTTATCACCCATCTATGACACTTATTCCCAAATTTATGGCAGAGACAATTGAACTATGTTTCAAATCACTGGAGGTTATTTCTTACCAGGAATCCTCTGTGCATTTTTTTCACCTCACTGTTTCTAATCTTATTCCATTACTATTGAAATACATACATACTACCAAAGCTGTAAATAAATGTCTACTTAAAAGATGTCTACAATAATCACCCTGGTTTATCATGTTCAGATGGATTCTTCAGCAAGAACTGGCTTTTGTTAAAGCCTTGGAAACATGGAAATGATACTTTCAAAAAAGAGTAAAGTTTTAAACAACTGTGTCCTTTTAAATTTGAACAAACCTATAAAGAAGAGCTACACTGTACCCAGAAGGCTTTTTCTATGGCAGTGTGTAAGGAGCAAGTCCAGGAACAGCTGACATGGGAGATGAAAATGGACAGTTCGTTTTTTGGGGATCAGGGGAAATGTAACCAGCAGAGTCCAAAAAACAAAAGTAAGCAAGTCATGCACTGGATCCAATGTCTTGTAGCTTTCTTGTCTTGTCCTTTTCTGCAACCTATTTCCAAGATGCAACAAAACCAGTAGGTAAACAGTATTAATTTGAAGAAAAAAATAAGGGGAATCACACAGAAAAAGGTGATTTGGACAGTATCTAAGCATTTAAACAAATTGAATAATATCTGGGTAGAAATTATCTTTAGGGCACTGGCTTCTGTTAAGGTTTGGGGTCTTCTTTAATAGAAAAAGGAAAATGGAATTAGGATGGGATATAAGGTTTCATGTAAACTAGAGAAAATTTTAGCCTATTTTCACAGCGGAAGTATTTGTAAGTTTTAAAATATGAATACAGAAAATTCAAACAATAAAAATTGCCAAGTGTGAAAGGAAAATTGAACAAAAGTAATAGCACCCATACTATAGTCACAGGTGTCATGAACAGGGGAAAAATATCAATGATACGCATATCTTATCAATTAAATCTTTAGTACTGAAAAAAACTCAATAATTTTTTTTTCCAATCAAGATGACTGAAGCAACTAGTCTGGTTTACATTACAGAAGGAATAATATGCCTTTGGGGGAAGAAACAGCCTCCAAACCCCTTCTAGGCTATGAACAAGCCAAAACTTAGCAAGGAAAAACAGAAATGAGCATGCTCCAGCTATGTAACCAGCAATAATTTGAGGTGACAAAAACAAAGTAACATTTCACTTTGTCAAACACCCACAAAAATATCAGAAAAACACAGCAGAGGACGCCTCTTCAAAAGAAGAAAAGGCAGAGCAGGACTGGGCTTCCTTCACTAAATTCCACTGTCTCAAGCATCATCTGTAAGTGCAGGGATATGGGTGGGTAATGAAGAACTTACATACATTACCACAAACCTCCAAGGTGTAAAGAAGGAGAAAAGAGAGCAACAAACTTACTTTCTCCTCCTACCAGGAGTTCAACTCATGATCAGAGGACCCCGTTTCTGCCTCCAGTGCTTCCCTTCCACCACTTGTTCAAGTCAGAGAAGACAGGATGGGATTGTGCAATCCCAATAATCTTCTGCAATAAGTCTATTGCCACACTGACCTTTCCCCTCCAACTTTACAGAAAACAGCTTCCTCCTGTTTCCAACTAATGCAGTTAGCCCTGAGCTCAAGCTGTGCTTCTGCCTGGAACATTTCAGCACCACTGATATGCAACTATAATGACCCTGCCAGCATGTGTGACAGAATTTGTTTTTGTGTTAAAGATATAATATTGTTTAGGTTCAAAGTAAAGCACTCACAAGTCGGAAAGTTTCCTGTGCAACTTTAATTCATCCCCTGGTGTGTTTATTCCTATTATCACCATGTTTAACGACAGGAGCACTTAGTGTGTTTTCCAGTAGGACCCCTACTCGTTCAGCATGGGGGGTGGATGTACTCCAACCATCAATCAAGGGTAAACAGGGATAAGGAAATCCATATGATTGCTCCTCCACTTGTTGCAGAAGTTGGAAATTATAGGCAAAAAGACCAAGAAAAGGAGGAAGAGCAGAAGAGCACAGCATTTTTGAGATTTTGCACCTGTGAGGGCCTCTCTGCTATGTGAACATCAGACTAAAACATGGTGCTTGTTGCTACCCATTAGCTGCATGCTCTCAACTAGACCTGATATGAAGAAGTGCCTGGCACTTATAATGGCCACTAAACATAGACATCCAACTTGTATTATTATCTGGAGAAACCAGCACAGCATGGAGGCAGGTGAATTTGAATTCTAATTCTGTTCCACCATTGATTACTTTTTGAGACCCCAATCACATCTTCTTTATTACACTAATTTTACCGATGGGAAAACAATATTCCCTCATCTCAAAGAGGTGCTGGATCAATAACTGTGAGCCATTAAAACAATACATTAAGAAGCACCCTCGAAGAAGAGCATGCAGAAATTAATAACTATCTGCTAACCATGGTTTTTGTATTGTGTAACAGTTTCTTAATGAATAGCAAAGATATTACAGAGCTCCCTTCCCTCTTCCATTACCATACATCTTCACTACAGGAATAGTTTGAACAAAAAAAAGCAGAAGCCTACATAAAAGATTGTGAGATCCTACACCTATCAGTGAAAGAACTGCTCATTAGATACCTGTATATAACTTAGGCTGCTGATCACAGTGACTCTGAAAGTACATATACACAATTGTCTTGATGAACAATAGGTTTTCTTGGTTTCACTTCAAAATACAAACTTTTTGTCTCTTCTTCCATGGCAGACTGGATAAAGATGGGGAGAAGGAAGGAAGGGCAAAGTTGTGTAAATGAAGTACCACGACGGAGAAAGAAATCAGTGTCTTGAATGATCCCATCTACATCACATCCTTCTGCCCCAAAAACATTTGTCAAGTACTTAAATACTGAGGAGTTTCAAGATGAGCTTCACTCAGTGAAACTAGCACCAAAACAAACACACATCTGACCATGAGTTCCAGAATTCAGTATTGCCACAAAAAACACCAAGATTTAGAAAGGCCTTCTAAAGGTATTCTTTATTTTTTCTAATTATTAAGAATCTATGACACCATACAAAATCATGAGAAGCCTTCCTTTTTTTTTTTTTCTGATGGCCTTCCACGCAAATTTTAACTATAGATGGTATGATAAGCAAGCAACATAGTTAGAAACTGCAGTTAGAAAATACTTAAGACAGTTGGCAGAAGATGAGATGTGGTGAGAGCAGTGTGTTTCAGGGATTAGCTCTTACAATCAAAGTGTTAAAAAAAGAATAGACTGGGAAGGTGATGAGCTGCACTAGACTCTAGCAGGTGCCCAGCCATGTAATCGAGTGCTTGGCCTCAGAAGGAAGATTTCAACAAGCATGGGTAATTGGAATGGCAAAGTCAGAGCTACAGAAGTTCCTGTGGCAGAAACAGGAGTTCTCAAAACAGTCACACTGAAATTAAAATGGTTTCAGGATAGCAAACTTTTCGATAAAGATACCAGAAAAGCCAACCTTTAAGCATACAATTTATTTCAATTAACAAAACATAACAAAAAAATTAAATACGAGTTAATAAAGGTGAAAGATAACCACTCGTATCCGGAATTCTAACTATAAAACTATACTAACACTATAACCTTTCACGGTAAGAAATCACCCCATTCCTACGCTCCAACGCACCCTTAGAGCGTGGACAGCCACGGTCAGAGGTGTGTGACTGATATGACAATCCTCCAGCCATTCAGCCACCCTTCCGCCCGCTCCTCAGCAGTTCAGCGGGGAAGTTCATTACTTTTTGTTGGCTGATGCGGGCAGTCGGCGCTGCCGGCACACCCCGAGGGCAGAGACTTCCCCCGGATGGCTCGGCGGTCACCGGGCGGTCACACACCCCGCACGCGTGTCCGCGGGACCCTCCGAACCCCA
>JAHLSL010000044.1:12103554-12170077 GCA_025920805.1 Petroica traversi | reverse complement strand
CTCATTGGGGATACTCTGTGTTCTCATCTGTTGGCCCTGTTGGCTGTCTGTCTTCTTTTGCTGGACTCCAAACAAAACAGCTAGTCAATAGTCAGAGTATTTATATTTTTTAATTATTTAATTAAATTGTACACTAGTTGGCAAAGATTTCTGGTATGCACATAGAGCTGTTAAATGGAAGGAGCACTGACTTCCTTTACAGAACTGCTTTCTTTATAAGCACAAAAACTGTGTTTAAAAAAATCAAGAAATTATCTTATTGAATGACAGTGCTCTAAACATGGCACCCCTCTATGCCTTTTGACTGTGGTTAGTGCACTGAAGAAAAGCAGTGGTGCCTCTAACAGTGGAAAAGCAGATTCACACCCTTTTTCCTCTGGCAAAGCATCATTAATGTTTTCTTAGGATTTGCTGCTACTATTCAAGTTAAAATTTCCTCATGGGCAGAGATGCATTCAGGACATCACAGCAGTTGCTTTGAGAATAAGTTTACGCATTAACTTGGAAGCATAAAGAAGAGCTAATACTTCATGTAACAACTCATTATGATTTTGTGTGTCCTCTTCTATTCAGAATCCGTCTCTATGAAAGCTTCCTATTTTGGTGTCCTTTTACAGTCATTTTATACAGAAACAAAAAACTTGAGGCATTCAAGTATTGTTTGCACAGTGGGGTGGCATTGACTGTACTATTTTAGAATGTGGAAACGTGGCCTTGCATTTAGAATTTAGCCTATGGAATTCAGCCTGTCAAACATGAGCTGAACACGCTCTTCAGTTTGTGGGATGATCCCAAAGGGAACTAAAGTGTACTCAGCGAGACTGTAAAAATTTTGAACACCAGGTGTGTATTTCTTTATTAGTTTTTATGCTGAAAAATTGCTATAGTGACTTTTTTTTTCAGCAGTTTGGAGGCTTTGGTGCCACTGTTCAGTGTTCTGAGTTATAAAACTGATGCACTTTGCTTCATGAAGGTAACCTACCATTTATGGAGTACTTCCCAGGTCAGTACTATCTTGTTCTTGCTGTGGCCTATTGTTACTGTAAGAGCTCAGTTTGAGTAATTCCCAACTCCCAGGCTTAAAAACACATCTCAAGACAAACAAGCCATCCCAGCTATACAACCACAAAAAGGCACTGAACTAAAAACCTGTAAGAATAGTCCCCTAGATAATTTGCTATATGCCATGTCATAACTACCCATTCAGTTTTTAGAGCTACTGTTTGATTCTGGTCTTCAGCTTTCCATATATGGAGCAACAAGGGCATAGCTTTTCATACTTGACTACTTTCCAGCAAGTGTAATTTTACCTAAGAATTAGCTCTTAAAAAAAAAAAAAAAAAAAGATTGCTGTTTCTGTTATCAAAACTATAGGATAATTACTATAATTTTGACTTACGTTTTCTAAGCATTACATGTTGTGGGAAACATTTTTGCATAAGAATTTCTTTTTCCCTGCGCATCTATTAGACTGTGTAGGGTTGGGCATTAATAAATACTTTATTAGAAAAAAAATTTATTCTGTATCTCATAACATTCAGTGTCTTATTTTAAAAAAATTATTAAGAAAGCTCCTATCAGATAAAGGCTTCAGAGTTTCAATAAGATCCTGTTTTGAGGTGATTTTCCAGCTGGATTGATTCAAATGGAACATCCTGAAAGTTAGTTTTGGCACAGGTGTGAGATTTCAGTCAACATTTTTTCTCATAAAAAGCAAGCCAAAGATAACTCCCTAAGTGTTACAGAAGAAGATTTCTGCTGCTTATCATGCAAATAGTGACAATGAAATCTGGAGACAACCACATGAATAAGATTTGTGAGATTTCAGCTCATACTAAATCATTTGTTCTTGTTTGTGTCGCACCCTTTGTTCTTCAACATCTGAAATGCTGGAGAAGTGAAGACTCTTCCTCTCCCTGTTTCTCCTTTTCAAGATGTATGGAGATGTCCTGATGAGTCTTTCTGCAGTTGAGTGTGGTTTTAGGAAGTGGGGAGGGTAGCTCTGTTTGACTGAAGTTAATAATTACACCTTACATAAACTTTTCTTAACCCTCTATACAATCTTGATATATAATGATTATTTTGGAACAGTGAAGATTCTTAATAACACTGAGGTGAGTAAACATACTACAACATCGTCTGGCATTCTCCAGAAGTAAAATCTAAAGCTCACCTTTCTTTGAGAGGTAGATGGAATAATAAGAGGAACTATGTAACCTCTAATCAAAATTTAGTGTTCTTTCTAGTTCTTTTAGCCTCTTATTAACTATGGTGTAATGCATTGAGTCCCGTTTTAAACAAAATATGCCATAGGTAATGGAATTAATGAAGAGTACTTTTCCTTGCATTTCTGATTTTCAAGAAATTTTAAGAAAGTAGTATCTGAAGACTGTATCCACCAGAGACAGAAATCAGATTTTAGGAAGAAATCAATAGGTGACCAGGTGTCCTTGTGTAATCAAGCAAAAATTGTTACTTTGGAGACTTGGAGGCAAATTTGATGATAATTAGCAGAAACCTTAAGTCACAGGCAGCTTAAGTGTACCTGTCTGTGTTTTGTGAGCATCAGAGCGATCCCTTTTTAAATTTCCCTCTTCTGTATATTGTAGGATGAACAGTAACAAAACGGGAGGGAAATGGGGTTTCCAGAATTGCAGAGCTTTTCTGTGTAATGCTACATTTTCTTTTCACAGGGGAAATAAAAGAGGCACTTAGTTTTAAAGTGGAACTGAATCTGAATCAGAGTAAAACCTGAATAAAATTTGTGCATTAAGCTACAGAATACAGGCTCACAACCTCTAAACTTCCAGTCTTTAGACTGAAATAAAGACAAAGAACTTTCTAAACAAGTGGCATTTCTCAAACTGATACACTGGGCCTACAACTAAATTAATGAAAAGGTAAGCTAAGAGTTAAAAAAGAGGCTGCTATGTTATTTTTATTTTTTAAAAAGTCAAATTGCACTGTGGAAGAATGCTTTCACCAGCCTAAAAAATTAATATAAGACAGATTATTGTCTAACTAACAAGAAGAGCTAAATGTTGCATCATATGCATAGGCATTAGCTCTCCATCTTTCTTTTTAAAACAGCTCAAATGAATTTTTGTCTTAATGTGCTTAACCCAGTGTTTTACCTTGTGGCACTCATAGGGGTTTTTTTCCTACCCTTTTGATTGCTGCAAAAAGTAAGAAATCTGAAAAGTATCATAGAATTTAAAATATTTTTTATTGTCTGATTTCAGCATTGCCTTTTCTTGCCTGAATTCAGCATTGTTCTGGGAAACAGATGAAAATCTTCAGGCTTCATACAGAAAGGACTGGTCCAAGTGAGGCAGATATATAGGCTTATTTCTTGCCATGCAAATTCATTTTCTCTACAAAATGAGCATCATCAATTACCTTCTTAAAAGTGATACATAGATACGTAAAATATCACACCAAATAAGAAGCATTTGTTGTCTCCACTAAAAATTGCATCTGATTTCATTTTATTAAAGTGCCCATCTGATAAACTTCACCTCAATGGATTTAGTTTAAGCTGTGAACTATTATTTTGTAAAATAGAGAACCTTGAAAAACTCCTGATGCAAATACACTTTATTTATAAAGTGTCTTCTGGGATATCACATGACTTACAGTGAGAATACCCAATTAATAAAATAGCTTTTCTCAGCAAGTATTTCTACAATAATGTCCATAAAGTACAGTGTGCCTGGCTAAAAGTATTCCAAGACAATCACAGCAATATGCTAAAGACGACAAGCAGACTTCAAGCCAATATTGTCTCACTTTTTTTTTTACTTCTTAATTTAATAAAAAGCTCTGAATACAGAGACTGATGGATTTTCAAGTTCTGAGTGACGGGTTTTCTATTGAACTTGATGTTTTATAGCTCCCAACACTTGGGTAACTAAGCACCTTACAAACCCAACCAAAACAGAAACCTTAGGAGGTAAAGAGGAGTTATTACCCCCAGGATGTAGAAACATTGCCCAGAAGGAGAAGTGGCTTTGCCAGACTTCTGTCTTCTAGACAGGGGAAGTATGTGGCAGCATGTGGAGATCAGATCACAGAAATCCTGAACAAGTACATCCACTGCTGGGCCATACCACCCCTTCAGCAGGCCACTGTAATCCTTCAGCTGTCACTGGCTTACTTAAAGATCATTTAATTCCTGGCCTTTCTGTGAGAAGTCTTATGTATAGAGTCCTTCTATTTCTGCAGTCCCAGGGTGTGCATTTTGGGGCTACCCTATGTCCCCAGCAGCTGGCACAGTGCAATCCTGGTCGCTTAGCAGAACTGCCTCCATCACTGTTTTTGCAGCTTCTTATCTTTTCCAGGCATGAGCCTGATGCTAACATTATAGATGCTGCTAGCAGCTTAAAAGCTAAAAATGTTAGAAGGATACTGATCTGGTTTACATTTAATTTAAGAAATCGAAGCACCTTATTATATAAGTCTGCTTCCACATTATTGTGTTTGCCTTCACTGACATCTGTATGGATCTTCCCAAGTGGGTATGTCCTGGCTTCAACCATGATGTGAAGAAGCACCTCATCTTTGCAGTTCCCACTGAGGCTACTGCTCCAAAAACCAGCTGCCAGGTCTGTAGTGTCTGCTGAGCAAATGTCTCCGTGATGTATAAATCATATTAATCCATAAAGTATGGAACTATGGTACCTAAATCTAACACTGCTAAGCATTGAAGATTCAACATTCTGACAAATAAAAGAAAACGAGGCCAGGGCATGGAAGGCAGTTTCAGGGCTTCCCAAACCACTACTGCTTTTGCGTAATACACTGATCTATCTCACCCTTTTCTGCCTAAAAGTTTATCAGTGTGATAATTCCTAATGAAAATATTAAATACGGTGCCAAGCTCATGAGCCAGAGGGCTGTTTTTCAAGTTTTTCATTACCTGCTAAGTAAATTAATTAATGCAAATGAAACTCTAGTGTCATAAAACGACATCCTGTTCTAATTGAAGACAATGGCAAAACTGCCATTGACCTCCATGGGAACAGGTTCAGGCCCATAACTTTCGTACGTTGTACATTAAGCGACATAATCAGAAATACTATCTTCTCCCATTAAAATGAGATATGGATATAGCATGACAAGTAGCAGCACAGGGACTCTTCTGATGACTAATTAGAGGTTTTTAATGACAGGTTAGGTATGTTTAATATGCAATTCCACATTGCTGTTGTACTATCAGATTCTATTCAGCATCTTTACATAAAGCGTAACTGAATTCAGAGGCAGATGAATGTTCCCGATATTTCAAATTCAGCTGTTTTGCTGATTTAGCACCTTCTCAAGCATGCACCATGTGGTGAACAAACACTGCGAGCAGAGATGTTTTCCTCTGAGGTTTGCCAGGGATTTAAAATTTTAACACTTTCCTGCTCTCCTTACAGATAGAAAAAGTGTAATTATACAGATACAAAGAGCTGTGCAATCATTCTAATAGGTATAATTTCATTATCTCTGAGGAATTTAGGTGAGGAGCCAGCTCCATGTATTAGTTAATAACCAATCCATTACTTGATTAACTGACTTACATGAGGAAGGCTTATTATCCATAGATTTGTCTGCTTGGAATTAAGTCATAACAAGATATTGAAAATATATATTTTTCAGGTTTCAATATCTTATGTAAAAATCCTTGTGCCAGATCCCAGTGAAATCTTCTGAATATAATAACATGCCTTAAAAATAGCAGATGCTATAAACACATTAAAAAAATGTAAAAATAACTCAAGGCACCACTAATTAAGCATGAGTCAGTGCTTCCAGTAAATTCATGGCAACTGCAAGCAACAGGAAAAGAATTGTCTATCTCAAAGCATTGCCAACTTAGTGCCAAAATTTAATCCAAAGAGTTTGAATGTCTCGTGTATTTGAGATTGCCAGTTCGTATCCATATATACAGTTGCCTTCTCTTGGGATTTTTCTTTCTCCCTTCAACTTATCTGTAGCTTCTTCAGAAAGTCATCACCATCTGATTCAGTAATATTTAGAAATTAATATATGAGCTGCTGTGTTTCTTTTCTTTCCATAGTGTTTGGAATGTATTTTGGCCAGGAAGCCTGAAGCTAAATAGTCTGTCATTCATAAGCCATGCCAGGGATTCTTGGAAACACCTGCACCTTGCAGTTATGCAAATGCCTTTGAGATATGTCAGAACACTGTTTATTTGCCCCATACCAACCACATGTCATCTGAATTAATTTTCACATTCTTGTCCTGATGGGACATGGCTCTGAATGTAAAAATTGACACATGTGGGAGCAGTGTGGTTAAAGATGTATTGATGCTTTGCCAAAATTATGCAACAGATCTTTGCTGGCCAGCAATATGTTTGAACTAAGATATCTTTGTGAGTTACATATTAACAGCACCAATGTACAGATATGTATATTCTTTCTCAGAAATGCATCAAGAGATGAGTCCAGTAGTGATGTGTGGTAAGAGTCAAAGATACAGCAGTACTAGAGTAGTATCACAGTCTTGAATAAATGCAATATGTCAATGCTTCCCAGCACTGTTCTGCATGACAGCGATCACCTTGGGGTGAAAACCCCTGTGTAAAGTTTCTTCATTCATTTTTCAGCGAAATCAGGTCACTTGGAGAGCAGAATGAATTGGGAGAAACCATGTTCACTTGTTGTCCTTCAAAACATCGTTAACCTTTTCTTTAGAAGATTCAGTAACATAACAGTAGCAGCTTAGAGAAGATTCAGACTAGATCACCTGCACCTCAGGAAGGCTGCAGCAAGATTTCTTAATCTCTTTTGTTGTGGCTTCATGAACATAGATCTGAAGGTTATATTACTCAGAAGATTGTCCTTTTTCTCTCAATCTCTGTCTCCTCCATATTTAGTTTTCTTTTGGATTTGTGACACTAGCAAAGTAAAGCACTCTGTAGATGGCTTATCTGAAAGCAGAGCTGTAGGAGGAGAATCTGATCTGTGTATTTTTGTCACATTTCATGCCATATATTTATCTGAAAAGGGTGGGGATGGCATACTGGTAGGCATAGTACTTTTATCACACAGATTGCTAGCTGCATCTGTCAGTTTTCTATAAAAGAAAACGAATAATGGTGTCAAGCTCAACACTTACTTCTACATGTTCCTAAAACAAGAGGAACACTGAGAGACAGATGATGATTTGTTTTCACTGCAAGGAATATCTGGGGATGTCTGGGTATTGCTTGCAAAAGCCCTTTTGGGGGACGTGGGCCCACCAGCCCAGTAGCCTCTCTAGACTGGCAAAACTATCAAGTAAGGGACTCCAGATCACATGGGTGTTGTGAGTGCACAGAAGATTAAACAGGTAAACCTTTGACCTATTTTTTTACAGAATATATTGCCTTCTTTCTAAATAAGTTGAGCACCTGATCTACTAAAACAGTTTTTGTCTTGTGATTGATTTCTGAGGGAGATTTTTTCACAGTCTGGCTTGTATGAAAGATCCTGCTGTTTTCAGTGTGGATTCTCTTAGGTCTTAAAACATTTGAACTCACACTTCAGCCTCTGTACAGAATTAATGAAACATCCTCTCCTATTCATCTTTATATTTTCATGAACTTTCAAATAATTTATGTATCTGAGAAACATTTGCTCATTTCTAATGAGGTTTAAACCAAAAATTTTACAAGAGAGTATTGAGTATATACATGAACATATTTTAATAAATGCATAGCACCAAAAACACCATATTCTTGGGTGGCTCAGTTAAAATGACATGCTATGGGTAGTAGCTGCCTGCAGGAATTGATGTCCAGTTCCATGTTGAAGCTGAACATATTCTTCTTAATTATAAAAAAAAATGTTACTTGCTTTTTACAGCTTCTGCCTGACCAGGTTCTACTGTGCCCATGGCGAGGAAAATATTGTTTCCATTCCAATTGGCATAATGAGAAAATGCGTTTAATGTGTTGGCTTTAACACAGTATTTATCAGAACATTATCCTTTGAAATTGTCAGTTTATGGCATGATAATTAGATCTGGTACTTGAAACCTGTCAAGTAAAAGCAGGCTTTCTTCACTAATCGTATTCCTTTTCACTTCACAGGTGGGGCCTAATAAAGTGAACTGCTAAAAAGTATTGAGGCAGTAGGAGACTTGGCAATTCAGTCAGTGCAACAAAGACTCCATCCCAAGTATTACTCATTGATTTTCCATATGCAAGCCTTCTTCATGAGTAAATCTTCCCCCTTACAAACTGGAAGGGAACAGACTATTGAGCAATAAATGATGCGGGGAAAGATCATGATAGTGTAACTAATAATTAATAAATGCATGGGTAATAGCTAAATATTAATAGGAAATCTTAAATATTTACTTTGGTGCAGTATCTTTTGTTGAATGAGATATAATCTGACAGCCTAACTTGCAAACTCACGAGAGAAAGGCCTTTTCAATGTAAAGTTCCTAAGCAGTAAGATCAACTCTGAGAAGTAATAGGTGAAGTGTTATTCCATCTCTGGAAATGGGAAGGTAAAAAGTTAATTAATTCTAAAATAAAGTCCATGGAGTAGCTGTTTCAACTTAGGGTATTGCACTATTGTCAATGATAAGAGTTAATTAAGGTAGTTAGCCTGAATATTATAAAATTATTTCTGAATATTAATTTGATTAATAAATTGTTCCAATAAATAATGTTTAGACAAACATGGTGAAATAAATCCTTCTTGAAGAAGTTAATATTTTCACAAGTTTAACTAATTCATTCCTTGATTCTAAATAGTAGGACTAAGGAATAATACTGACTTTTTTCTACCGATACATGATTTTTAGCCTCACATCTTATTGTAAATTTTGTGGCTTATGTTATAATGCACATTTGGTAGGCTGATACTACAATTCATGAAATATGTTTTCCTTTTATTCGTTTTTCTGAAACAAAAATATTAGAACTCTGAAGACTGGCAACATGGCATGTAATCTAAATTCCTTGCAATTTCTATAGTATTTTTAAAAGGATGTATGCATTGACTCCACATTTTAGGTTTAAATGATTGCCATAGCAATGGTTCTCTTTAAAAATGGGATTAGGCAACTTTGATGACATTGACTTACAACAAAAGTTAGGCTCTTAGGTGCTGAAAATACATCAGAAAAAAAGAAGTCTCAGCCAATGCAACACTGATGGCAGCAACTGCTTGCTGCTTTTAAAAATCTTGGTCTAAAATTGAATGAGTGCCTAAGTAAACATTCAGAACTTGGTTCATAAACTAAACTGTGGGAAATCTGTACTGAAAAACACCAGGGGCTTTGCCTACTAATATGCCCAAAGGTGTGCCTGGAGTCATTAGGGAACAAAGACCTGTCTGAGAAACATTATGAAGATTAATAACTGTGCATACAAGATTGGAAAGGAGCAAGCAGAGGGCATATTGCTTATTGCCTGTATCTATCTGGGACTGGGATGAAAAATAAATCAAATCCAGAAAGGTTTTCAAAGAGGTTTTAGTAAAAATTAAGAGTTGTAGCAGGGCAAGGGTGGTCCCAGTATAAGTACAACCAACCTTTCTTCCTACCTCTTGGAACATTTGAGAGAAATAAGAGAAATAATTCTCTGAAAAGGAGGCTGATGGTAATATACAGATGCATTATTATCATGTTCATTTCAGTAACAGAATGAGTTTTTCCTTTGCTGGGATAACTGAGAAGTTTCCATTTTTAATGTTTAGGCATGTAAGATGATGAGGTGCATTAGAATATGTTGTCTGGGTTTGGGCCATCTTTTATTAAACAAATAATGTTGCTTAAACAATTCCCACTTCAGGAATATTTGACATACCTATGTGTAAATGGAAAACCTAGAGGAAGGCTCATAGCTTCCTTGTGTCTTTATCCCATTGACTTGTAAGACACCAGGCAAAAGATAAATTGTGCAATACTTTGTTCTTACACCTAAAAGATTCACAATTACCCCACATGCAAGCATTACAATGTGAAAAAGAGAAGTATCTTGGGAATTATAACAGAGAACAGTTGAATTTCATGTTCAACACATAATACTCTCTCACATGGCTCATCTCTTGCTTGGAAGAATCAGCCCTCTGGGATGTACAGTTTTTCCTTTTGTAGGAACTCCTGGAACAGAAAGGAAAAGAAAGAGATGTATGGATATAATGTCAGTCATGGATTGCACTTACTTGGCTTGAACTCTCTCAAATTGCTCAGGTCAGAAGTTATAAGATAGAGGGGAATTGATTCAATCCGTTTTAGAGCAGTTTTCATGAGTTACTGTAACAAACACTTGACTGATTTTATTTCCTTCATTAGAAACAATGAAAGGATGTAGTATCTGCAGTTTACAGGGTCTTATTCTTCAAACCAAAGGCATCTAGAAGAGATAATCCAGAGTGGGTTTGGTAACTGGCTGCAAACTGTTGTGATGTGTGCATGCAAAGGGCAAAACAGAAGAATTTTTTAGTATACAGCTTATTTCATTGCAAAGTATAGTTTCTTCTAACAAGCACCACCTTGCTACCCACTGAAGGATTAATCAAATTGGTGCATATCGAAAGGATTGGACTCTGTCAGAAAACAGTCAAGGAGCCAGACATCAATTCTATTGGCAGACAGCTTTTTTGAGGCATTTGTCCACAGGGATAAATTTACCTTGGCTTGTAGAGGAAAATGCATATAGCGTATACCTTCTGTGCTTAAAGTGGTTGTCGTCTTTTCATGAGGAATATGCCAGAGATGAGAAGATTTAGTTTTCATCAAAAGCTCTGCAGAACTGCCATCAGCAGAAGCTGTAGGGAAGACAAGCTGGATCAAACCACATCCTTTGACACAGGCTTAATGCTCCCTTGACATGACTGCTAGTGGGGTGGGTCTGGTTTTGCAGCCAAGACTATAATTCTTGTGAAAGATTAAAATAAGTTTCACTACAGGATTAGGGCAAATCAGGTTTCACAACAGGTTAGAAATTTCCAGAGGAAAGTTCTTTCTTACTTTGTATTGCTTTCCCCTTAACTTTTCTTTATTTCTGTCATTATAATGTCAGAATCCAGATGTTAGATGGAGAGACTTAGTACAAAATACCTCTACTCTCTAGGGTGATCACAGAATTTGCCTTCACAAAGTCCAGTTAAGCTGGCTTTTTCTCTTTGCACATTTCCAAACCCTCTAAGTTTTTTTGGGTTCTAGTCTGCCCTTTAACAATGTCATCTTCCTTTTAGGACACCATTTTTCATTCTCTCCCTGCTTTATCCAAAGAAGTGGAAAGATCCACACCATTTGCTGAATGGTATTTAAGCTCTTCAAGTGACCAGTAATTTTACCCCTGACTTATGGGACACAGACTTAATGCTGAGTAGCGGTATTTGTGATACTGATGGCATTTCTGAATGTCAGCTGCAATCATTTTGTTCATAATTGATTCTGATTACAACATTTATATTCATCTGTTTCATTTTAGAACCTCTGTAGCGTTAATAATAAAATGCACTGAATGTAAAAAGCATGCAACGTTTTCTGCAGCGCTCCTGAGATGAGTCTCTGGTGTTCTTGGACATGAAAAGATTCTGCTGCATTCCTGGACAGCATAGAATATGTCATAAGTAGTATATTTGTGACATCTTTCAATGGAATTAATAATTGATGCCTTTTAGTATTATGCAAGAAGCACAGCTGCTGTACAAGACAAGAGTCTTACAGCTGGAAATCAGTCTACAGAAGAAAAGCCTTCAAAATATAAACCTTTTACTGTCACCATGGACAGAATACTGGACATTCACAACACACAAATGTCCAGGTTATAAACTGGAAAGCTGCATTAATGTGGCAGTTAAATTTACTAGTCTGAAAGCTGCACTTGTAAAATATTTATGAATACATGTGGTTGTCACTGAAAAGAAACTGCACTGTCAGCTCAGCCTCTCTCCCTAATTGTTTCTTCTCCTTGTCTTCCCCCCTCTGGAATGTATTCCATGAAATTCGAAACATGAGCCCTACCGTACTTAAAAAATACATACATGTTAGGTGCAAAAGAAAAAAAAATTGATCCATTTTCATTATATTTTGATCACTGTTTTACCCACTCATAAAGGTTTCAGTTTGGTATATCTTAATGGGAAATTAAAATTCCTTTTTCATGTCTGTATTTTCTTCAAATTAAAAAATGAACTGTGAAGAATTATTTGAATTTTTTTTCCCCACACAATTTAAACTGTTCAGTAAGTCATCCAGTGCACTGCTTTTACAAGTGCCCTAACTGGGTTTTGTGGGAAAAGAGGGTTGAAAATAAGGCTGGAATTATTCAAAAATATGCTGCCCGTGAGATCTAGCTGGAGAGTTCTGCACTTCAACAGGGGCATCGCAAAGTTCTGCAGCTGAAGAGGAATAATTCCATGCAGCAATTGCAGGCTGGGGGCGACCATCCAGAAAGCAGCTTGTCAGTAAAGGACTTCACAGTCCCTGTGGACACCATGCTGAACATAAGCCAGCAATGTGCCAAGGTGGCAATGAAGGCTAACAGCATCCTGGGTTGTATTAAGAAGATGATAAGCAGCAGGTTGAGGAAGGTAATTATTTTCCTATACTCAGAACTGATGAGACCACACTTGAAGTGCTGTTGTCCAGTTCTGGGCTCCCCTGTACACGACTCACCTGAGCACACCAGAGCAAGTTCAGAAAAAGACCATGAAGACAATTAAAGGAAAAGAGCATCTGATGCACAAGTAGAGGCTGAAAGGGAGGATTATTCATCTTGAAGAAGTCTGAGGATGATCAAACACTTGAACAAGTTTGCCCAGAGAGGTCACAAAACTTCCATCTCTGAAGATAATTGGATTTAGGCTGGGCAAGATTGACTGTTCAATTAGCAAGCTGCCCCAGCTGACATTACTCTGAGCAGGAGGGTTGGATTAGATCATCTCTAGAGGTTCCTCCCAACCTCAAACATTTTGTGATTCTGTAGTGGCCAGAGTTTGATCATGCTCCTTATGGATCCTGGGTTAAATTCAGATAACATGGGTCAGATTTTGTGTGGGTATAATTTTGAACAGGAAAATCTGCATATCTGTGGAAATCTGGACCTGGAATTTTGGCTCTTCTCTGTGCTTCTGGTACTGTGGATCCCTACAATTCAGTGTGGCTTTTTCCCTCCTCACGGCAGTGCTCAGACGGCTGCTGAGCCCTCATCTGCACCACTCTGTGTGAAAGGGAGGGAGGGAGCTGTCTGGGGACCCATCCTCATGGAGTCTCATTCACCACAGTCCTGGCTGTGAAACGATCATCACCAAACACTGCAGACCATCTGGCATGCTTCTGAGCCAGCAAAATGCTGACTGAAGTGTGGGTAAAGAGCTCTGGCACGCCGCTCTCTGAGAGCGCTCTGAGCAGTATCCGATACAATACTGGTGCGAGTGTGTGTGCTCCGCTGCACAGAGACTGCACTTAATGAAATCCTTGTTATATAACACAGCTGATGGATAGGGATAGATATGTATTCATCAACTGGCTTTTCCAGGGGTGTATATTACCAAAATCTTTATTCACATTTAAACACGTGATATAGCTTTTTACTCCACAGGATAAAAAAGAAAACCTGACTGAATATGTCTGTGACACTTGAAAAATCAAAGTCTTTCAAAGTAATAAAGGCAATGCTCAGAAAATATTATGAACAGTAGCCCTACTACAGTATTTCTTTTAAAGAGACATCTGGGGTGAATTAGGGTGCTGCTCAGGCTGTGGCACTGCTACGGATGTCGAGGTGTAAACGTGTTTTGCAGGGACTGTGGATATGTGATCATGTATAATGCTTTTATTAGGAGCTCAAGCACTATATTTCTAGTAATATGAAGAATGACAGAGAAGAAAAGAAACACCTTCTGAGTTTGAATTACAGCCACATCTAATGAGCTCAGAGGTGTTTTTCCCTCAACTTTAGTATTACTTTTCAACTCCAGCAGCTTAAATGAGCCTACTGGTCATAACAGTAAATATGGGCTCAAAGAATATCCCAAGAGGTGTCATTAGTAACATATTACATCCTTTTCTAATTTGTACACTTACCATCACAGGACTGATGAAACCTCCAGAATTTCATGTTTCCCTCAGCAGTCTACAATAACCCTTAGTCTGAATGACATGTATTATTTCCTTGTTGAACATGTGATGTAGAGGTTTTAGTAAAAGATTTATTGTAAGGAAAACTAGATGTTTTATTTCCAGTCTAATTGAATACATTATTGCTCTGAGTTTAAAAATGCTGTGGTGATATATTACACCTCAACACAACTGTACACATGAAATCTGCAGCAAGAAAGTTTATTGGACTACAAATCAGGATACAGCTGTTGATATGAGAGCTATATACCTTAAGTTGCAATATGTTACAATAAAGTTTTACTGTGTAAGTCATAGTGGGAAATAAAATAAAAGTCTGATAAAATAGTTAAGCAATACTTATTTTTACTGTCTGGAATAAAGGCAGGTGCCAGAACTCAAATCCTCTGTTGTGTATGGGTGATAAAAGGGCTGTAGTGGAATCTCCCTGTCACAGTTACACAGGAGATAGTGATAAAGCTCCTAATCCCAGTAAGGATTAACTGCAAAACAGAACAGCTTCCAAATTTGCCCTGGAATGGAAAGTCTGCTCTAAGTCATGTTTGTTACTTGCCCAAGTATTTGAACACGGTACAGACAAGGTGCAGAGCAGCCAGGGGATGTGGAATTCTCTCTTGGTTCAGCCTGTGCCCAGCAGGCAGGACTGCTGTGCAGCTCAACCCAGCGCTGCTGCCTCAGCCTTCCTGCACCCTCCTGAGGCTGTTAGTGCCTCAGGAGCCATGGAAATGCATAGAGCAGGGGCATCTCTGCTTTGCATCTGTGTGGCTTCTTGTAACTCCCTGAAGCTGGATACCGGCAAAAATTGGTGCCAGCACCCTTCTGCAGCATTTAGTAGTGCCCTTCTGTGATAAATTCTACAACAGAGATGCTGCATTGCTCTTTCCTAAAACTTTGGGACTGGAAAATAAGATATCATAAATAGATGATTTCTACAGTAGATCTTTCTTCTAAGGCTTAAGTGATTACTACTGCATTTTACTCTGGGTTGAATTTTGAATAACATGAAATGTTAACTTTTGCCCTTTCTCTCCCCTCATATGTCCTCTCTAATTTCTTTTTTTCCCAAGCATATACTTCTAAGTAACAGTTTTTCAAATTATAAACTATCCTGCAAAGTATCAGAAGGTCTGGAACATCACACTAGAAAAGGGAAGCTGTAGCTCACTGTGTGTTATGGCTTTTTGCGTGTTCATCATTCCTCCTGATTTGTACCTGAGTTACCTCTCTAGTCTCAGTAGAAAGAAAGGAGCTAGGGGGGGGGAAAAAAAAAAGAAGCCAAATAAAAATGTTCCAGAGGTCTGCAAAACACCTGGGCCTGGTATCTAATATTGTGACAAATACAGAACCATAAAAAATTTAAAAACAATAAAAATAAATTAATCACTCTGTGGAATTTATTATATAAATATATTAATTGGGCCACAGTCCTACCTAATAGCACTGGGCCTAACTCTAGTTATGGTCATGAAATGTTTATTCCACATCATTAACATTTGAGTTCAGTGGGGGTCCTAAGATGGAAGTGACACAGAAATTTTCCAGATAACAATATTTAAGCAGACATTTTAAAGAAAATAGACCACCCTGTTAGCTTTAAGCATGCTGTCTATACCAGGACAAGTTCTTTTCTTTTGCCAAAACTATAACTCCAAGGATTATAACCCCACTACGTATCTACATTCTACCTTTAGATATTTGATGAGCCTGAGATGAACTATTCATCTTTCCAAGCTCTTTATCCATCAAGTCCTACAAGATGACCCAGCTGCTCAGCCTGTCAAAAGTTTGACAGTCTTCCAATTCTCTTTCCAGTGGCATAAGATTTCTATTAAAAATAAAGCCCTCAAGTGTTCATTGCACACTTGAAATACTCTTCCATGATGAAGTAGAAGCCAGAGGGTCCTGAATTTCCCCTATTACTTCCATCTGAGTAGTGCCATCCTACTCTCCTTTCAATATTTTCACTACAGGCACCACTAGATCCTGCCTTTACTCTGCCAAATCTACATATTGTTACCTGCGACTGATCCTTTTTTGTTTAAGTTTCCTTTTGTTGTTTGTCTTCTTCAATTGATTTTTAATATAAAGTAACTTTTCCCTGTACAGAGCATCTTTGTGTGTTTCTCTTGATGCACCAGTTTTCTGAACCAACCTCCATCTATTGTTTTAAACAATTGATCAATGGGCTAAAATGGGAAAACAGAATAATCCCTCATTTAAATGATCAATGGAAAGGAATGACTAGGGGAAAATGTTGATCACTGCTGCAGCCCTAATCATCCAAAGTGTTAGTGCAATTTAGAGACGGGAGGAGGGGAAGAGATTTACAACACTGGGAACTCCCAGGGAAGGAGGTCTGTAAGGAATGGCTCCCATATGGAACTGGAATGCTTTGTACACCCTGGCTTTGCAATTAAATTTACAAGGTGTTGCTAAGTAGCAGTACCCCTGTAAACTCAGCAAATGCTGGAAATGCTGTTACAAAACTAGAGACTTCTTTTATTGCTTCTCACATTTCAATAGGGAGAAAGTCATTAGGCAGAAGGCTGTTCTTTGTACAGACTTCCCATTTGGAGAGTTGGGAGGTGTATTCTGATAAAAGATCTGTGAGAGGATGCAGCCTGGCCCTTTGGCAAATGCGGGTTTTTCTGTAGGGAGGACAAAATATGGAGCAAAACAAGTATATTGATCTAAATTAGAAAGTATGTGTCTGAAATGACTGGTCAGCCATTTACTTACACACCCACACGTATATACATATACATATGTACATCTCCCCTTGGAACAAAAACTGCCTTTTAAATTCTTCTCAGTCAAGTTTCACTGACAAACTTGCTTGATGGGCATCAGGGACCTGAGGCAAGCTTCAAAGGAAAAAGTAGCCATCACTCATGTTTCATTGGATTTCTATGACAGAATGATCAAATCCTGTAGAACCTGGCATAAGCACATCATTATCAAACCCTGCTTTAGCATTTCTTAACTGATCACGGAGGCTGAGGTCCTTGGTGACTCCTGTTTTCTGACACTGTTTGTAGTTATTTGACCTTTTCTCAGTGGATAATCCACACAAAAAGCCCTAATTACTTCCCCAGCTTTGAGCGGTCCAGCACTGTGAATAATCAATGACACTGATTTAGGTATTGCACAATCAGATGCTTATGGTGTTTAAAGAACATTTTTCCATTGACCTGCCACAGCCGTAGGACAATACCGAATGCTGAAGTTGCTGTTGTAATCACAAGCTGGCCAAGTGACCTTGGGGGTCTGAAGTTGATTACTAGGGCCTTGAATTGAACAGATACAATACATTTTTAATGATTTCTTAATTTTTATTTTCTTAAAGCAGCACGTAGTCACGATGCATCTAGCAAGATACTGACAGAATATCAGAGCAAGATTTGTCTATAGACGCAGCTAAGTATTTTTTTCTTTCTTCATATCACTTTAATTTTTTTTTTCAATTGTTAGGAAGCACAGACACAGGACTTATTTTGTCTTTAAACAAACAAAAAGTTGGGCACTTGAGTATCCCCTGCTTCAAAAGTATTCAAGGATGAAACTACAGGAGGAGAAAAGGAGAACAGAAATTGCCTAGCTATTGCTATAGACTACAATGACTGTGAGAGGAATAGGGTGTGGATTCTTTGAAATTATTCAGTCTCTCATTCACTGGGTTCTTCTTCTCTGTTCACATAATGTGAAAATGGTGTTCATTATCCTGGGTTATTACACTTAAATCTACCACCTGCTCAGTTATTTCAGCTTTAAAAACTAAAAAGAGAGAGCAGTCCCATTTTGTTTTGTTTAGAATGAAAGTTTTGCAGAGATTTTTTCTAAGGAACCATTTGCTCAGGAAAACTTTATGATAGAATACCAGATCCTTTAGGGGTGACTGTAAATTACATGCATCTTCCACTAATGAGATAGAAAATATGAAGTGTTTGGTGGGAATAGGCATTAAAAGAATGGAAAAAAGGAATTCTCTTCCCAGCAGAAATTTCAATCAGCCAAGAGAAAGTTTTCCTCAGATACATTTTGGGGTTTTTTTTTAACAAAACCTGTTTGTGTCATTGAAAAGAGTATATTTCAGCAAAAGGCTCAAATATTCACTAGAGAATTTTGCAATACTCCATGTGTTTCTTCAGAGAAACCCCACGCAATTAGAAGGAAACACAGAAAGGGAGAGCATAGTCTGAGGGAAATCTGTGGATATCTCAAGCACCTTTCTTTTCCCAAAGCAGTAAACTGGTGGGGTCACTCCCAGTATGCCAGTCCCTGAGGCAGAAACAACAGGAAGAAACACTTGTATTGTGGAGTTTTTTGTTCTTCTAGACTTTCTGCCAGGCCATGACAAGGAAGATAAACAGGAGTATCTAGTAAGAGCAAAGATAGCTTATCGAACAAGAATCATGTTTGTTTCTGCAATAGGGCAGAGTTTTTCTCTCCTTTGAGGTCTGCATTTCTGTCCTCACTTAAATAAAATGTCTTCTTAAGACATCTGCTTATGTTTGCATCCATCCTGATCAAGCTTAAGCAATGATGTCTAATGGAGTGGTTGAGAAAGTGCTTGTAGAAAGTTCATGTTGTGGAGGCTTAATACAGGCACAGTTTGCTTAGACGCCACTTTTGGAGATGCCAGACAAGCAGCATAAATAGCATTAACTGTCCTGAAAAGTTGGGACTCTCCATGTGAATGGCTCTGCTGCAGATGGAAGAGCAAGAGGAACTGCAGGACAAACTTCATTTTTTATCTGAGAGCCCTTTCCTCTCTCAAAGAAAGAACAGGAGAGCAAATGCTTACCGCAGAAGAGGAAAAACATAATGCAGTAGTTAGTATGGCTCCTGAAGTGAAAACAGGCATTGCAGTAAGCTCATAAAGAGGGTGAAATGGTGGCTGGGGCAGCTGTCTTCTGTCCTGCTAATTCACATCTTTCCAGGGTACATTGTAGTCTCCTCAAATATACAAATTACTGTCAGATGTACTTGTCTGATGAGGGACTGCACAATCCAGACAGACATTGCAGGATGATGGAAGCAGAATGGCACAAGTTATAGACTAAAATATCCTGAAAGAAGATATAGAAAGTTCTTTTAATAACTTGGCCTTGGAGGTTTATACTGCTTCTAGTGGTTTCAGTTTGCTTACCTAACCTCTCGAGGAAAATAAACTAAGTTTCCAGTGATCTTTGCCAGTTAAATTTGGTGAAAGTTTTAGAACAAGCTGGTTTTGAATACTGTCTCCAGTGAACTGGACATGAACATGCATGACTGTTTTCATTAGTATTTTCTATAAGAAGAATGTTTAGGGTCAAAAAATGATTGGTTTTGGGGTCACAAGCTACTAAAACTTTTTTCCCAATTTTCTTATTAGTGGTCAACACACTGGTTACAAACTGGTTTAGTCTGCATTCAGTATTTTTCTATTTTTTGGAAAGGATGTCCCTGAAACTAATTATTCTGAGCTGAAATAGTGTGCAGCAGTGCAATCTCTTTTTTCCATGACTGACCAAATCTGTGTGCTGTCAGCCTGCTAGGATATCAGTCGACTTCATTTCACCTCTCATTTGTCACGACATCCCTTTAGATGGTTGTTCTGTGGGTAGAAATCAACTGAGCCTCAAATTCCCTGGAGAAGTACAGCTCTGGATGAGGATTAAGCTGCACTTGTTTTTCAGCAGTTTTCAACCAGGGAGAGTTTGAAAACAGGCTATTAGTCTCTTTTCTCTGCAGTGACTCCATTTCTTTGTACCATATGGTTATATTTATGTGCTCTATTGAGTGAGACCTTTAACAGCTTTTAAGTCAAGGATAGTGTCAGTTCCACAGAAGGAGCAGTTTTCTAGTCAAGAAAGAGGGCTGAGCTTGATTTTGGAGAAATGGCATTGTTTCTAAATGCCACTTTCAGTCCTTAAAATCTTTTCATTCAGAAACTGCCGAGCCTAATTTTACAAATAGAGGATGATTACAGTAGTCAGTGCTGACTAGGTGAACCTTTTCTTAGTTCATGTATAGACAAATGGTCTTTCCTCTGTGCTGGATTCACCAGTATTAAAGCAAGATGAGATAAACTTAATTGAAATAAATATTCCACCTCCCAGTCTCCTGACTGCTCTTTTCTAAATCAAATAAAAATGTGAATGAGGTACTTAGCCTTATCTCCCCCAAGATCAGAAAATCTCAAGTATTTTCATTTCTCAAGTCTTCAGATTATTGGTAGCCTGCTACCTTCAGTAATTTCCTGAGATGAAAGAAGAATTTGCTTTCTCACAGGCTGCCATGGTGGGTGTTAACATCAGAACAGCTGAGGACCAGGTGGCTGTTCAGCAGACTTCCTTTGGAAGGTGTGCTTTTTTAGAAAGCCTGAAAATTAAACAAAACCTTGCTAGTAATAAAAGAATAAGAACCTCTTGCCAAGCTGTGAGTAGTCTTCTCCATGTAACTTTGTTATTGAGGAAATGATATCTAAATAGCAGGCACTTAATTATCACAGTCTCTGCTAGTGCTTAAGAGATAGTCACAGTGTTTACACATACTGATAAGACTGTTGATTCTGCTGAAAAATGGCATGTTAAGTAGTAACCGAGTTGAATAACTTATTTGCAATTTATTGATTCCACTCAAATAAAAGCTATGTAATTAATAGTGGAAATCAAATACAGAGGCACATCTCATGAATTCATGGGGAGTCAGATCCAAAGTCTAACACAGGCTGGTAGTTGCCTCCAGGCTAAATGATGACCCTTCATTCTGTAATAATCCCGGTAACTCATTTACACAATTCTTAAAAGTCTTCTCTGATTTTTCAAAATTTTGTGCACTGGAGCTATACATCAAGACCCTGGCTCGCTGCAGGAGGAGGGGAGTTTGTGCCTCTGCTCAGTGACAAAAATCTGATGAAAGAACCAGCTTTGTTATTCTATAGCAAGAGCAAAGACAAATCTTTCATATACGTCCTTCCCTGTACACCTCCTGTCCTATGCTTTGTTCTGCTTTGGATCTTAATGGGGAACAGCACGTGTCTTATGTCTTGTGACACATCTACAACTGCTTCAAAAAAGCCTTAAAAAAAGCTTTTCGCCATTTTATGCCTAATTTACATTTCTAAATAATGCTTTTGAATCCTTTCAGAGAATAAATACTTTTTAAAATGTGTGCTTCCTAAATGTAATATTAAGAAGTATATGTTTCCTAAATATAACACCCTCATTTTTCTCCTACTCATGAAATTTATTGTATCATCAGATCTGACTGAAATTTACAGTTACTCATAATGTTATTTTGATATATTTGATTTTTTTTTCATTGCATTGAGGAATTGAAAATGTGTTTATGGCTTTGTCTTATGAATATTTTTACAGGAATTTAATCAATAAAGATTTTAACCAAGAAAGTTTGTAGTTCTTTTTTGACAGTCATATCCCCAAATGCTTAATCATTTTGGCAAAAATAATTTTTCCTGCTGATAAATTTCCCTTTCAAAGCTCATGTAGCTGCTGCTTACTCAGACAAACCAGTCCTGAGAATCATTTCATTTCATGTGCATGAGAATTCATATACATTTTCCCAACGTGAGTTTAAGTGCAGCCTTGCTATGAAAGATTTTTGTTTGTATGCCTTTTTTTAAAAGCAAAATGCATTTAGCAAGTGCCCTGGGCTTCATTTTTAGTTTAGTTGACACTGAATTTTCTTTTTTTTAATATTCTCAGCCAGTTAAAAAAATCCCTTTTTATGTAGACATAATTTATGTTCTAAAATTAGACAGTGGAATGTTTTACATAGCATTTCTGCTACAATCCAAGGGATAAAATCAAAGGAAAGAAAGCTGTACAGCCTGTCTCAAATCCAGAATATTGTAATAGTTGTTAATAAGGAAATGCATGTAGAAATGGTCCTAACAAGATTGCTTCCTGCCATCAGAAAGGCACCTCCTTTAGCATGAACAGGATTATTCTGTGAAGATTTAAAATCAGGATAAGACCATGTATTACAGCTGTGATTAAAACAAAAAGATAAAAGCTCATTACTTGAGAATTCTTATACATATTTAAAACACACATTTTAAATATTATAATTTGGACTGTTATTTCTGTCTCCATTACTCACATGCGTAGTCATTTATTCCACAGGACTCAAAATCAATAGGACCAGCTGTATAATATTTTTGAGTTGGGCTGTTGCCAGGATGCATATAAATATTTTATTCTGCTTAAAGCATGGGGAAGGAGACGGAAGTAATAAGGCAATTTTGAGAGGGGTTATTTAGTTTATCAGCGACTCCAATCTTGGAAACTTCCTTTTCATAACCAAAGATGGGAAATTCCTAGCTTTTTATTGGCTGAACTTTCAAAAAATCATAGAGGAGCAGTCAGGTTGCAATGCCACTTCACAAGCTGGCTTTGAGGAAAGGGGAACAAAGAAAGAGCTGTCTATGGGGTGTTGTAAACCTTTAAAGCATGTGCTCTGTGTTTTATTCATTTTCTAATTATGGCTGTTCATTTGAGAATTTCTTTAAAATGTATCAATGGAAATATGTGTCAAGAAAAATGGTGCAGGCTTAATCTAAGACACTGTTGTTCCTTACAATTAGTGCTTTGCCTTCAGCCAGGTTTGCTCTGCTTGTGTTTTCATTTGCTATGGTCAATATTTAAATAATATTCCAGTGCATGCCATTTTTTCAAAGACGTAGAGATTTAAAACAGCAAATTTGATTGGAAGCTTCAACTGGATTTGGGGTTAGGTAAGGGGTATTCTTCAGTATATCAACCCGTGAACAAAAAGAGAAGCTGAGGAAGGTGGACATGACTTAGTGGCAAGGGAGAAGAGTGCATGGCTTTGGGATAAGTGGTAGGATCTCTCTATGTAGCTGATTGTCACATGTGGCACTGATCCCATGTTTTCTGTGTTTTCTGTCTGTCCACCTACTTGTCAGGCCTCATCTGCCAGACCTTCCTTCTTCTCTGTTCTTCCCAACTAATTTGTCCAAGTCTGAGAGAGGAATAAAGGTGTCAAATATATTAAGTTCTTGAAGTAATCCTGAAAATTATCAGTCACATAAAGAAGGAAAATCCTATAACTGTGTCTGCATGAGGAAGGGCCACGCTGAGCCCTTGCTGGACCAGTCAGACACCAGGCTGCAAACAGGAGGTCTCATCTGTCCTGCAAGGAATTTCTGTTATCCACATGGTGGGGAATCATGGCTTGTCCTCGTAAAAAACATTCATGGAACCTTGACAAGGGCATGCTTATCTTCTGCCTTGATGCTTCCAAATCACTGCATCATGCTGTATTTGACTTGCAGCTTACTTCTACCCAGCCATATTTCGTGGATTCCTGTTAGTTTGTGTGGACACTGTACACTTTACCCAAGACAACTACAAAACTAGCCAGGGAACTGAATACTCTCTCTCTTTCACCTGTTAAATTATGCAACTAAATCAGCAGTGCCAGTGCCTCCTGGATTGCTCTTCCATCATCTCATGCATAATATTCAGTCTTTGCTTGCTCAACAGTACGTGCCAAACACCTTTCTTCTGTATTCTTGCGTATATCAGAATTATTCATTTCTTTCAAGATCATTTTTATCATGTTGTATTAGTAGAAGAGCAGGTATTCACATTAGTAGAGCTGAGAAACCTGATTTTACAGTCTGCAAGCTGAATGGCAATATCGCATCACCCAAAAGTGCTCTCAATTTTCCCTGTGAAGTCATATCCTTCCCCCTTAAAAAAACAAGAATCAGCTTTGTATAATGAGGATGTTTCATTCAGACACCAGGGCCCAGGGGAGAGAGGTTTAGACCTTCTCTTTCCTGGAAAAATTAAAACATTCTTGAATAACAGATGAAATGTTTTAACTGTTCTGAGAAAAGAAGTGATCATTAAACTTGGCATGAATTTGTCCATTTTTTCAGCTGAACCAAAGCTGCTTTTTGCAGTGAACAAACATTTTCTTTGCAAATTTGAACCAGTTGTATTCAGAGCTTCATTTTATATGAGTGTAGGGCCTTGACAGCATGGTCTAGCTAGCCAAACCACTTGGTTTCATTACTGGGAAGGATAGCACATGGGAGCTCAACCCTGGTGGTAAGTTTGTGAAGGAAGGAGCGGTGCCTCAATGCACCAGACCCTGGATATCTCTCCTAGGCAGCCATGGGGAGGTCTCAGATAAGCCTGTCATCCTGACAGGGCAAATCAGTGCTGAAAAGGCTTTTCACTCCGTGCAGCTCAGTCTGCTTGATAGGACAGAGCCGCCTCCTGATAAGCAGAAGTGCTCTGCTCCCTTTGACTCCCCCAGGCCATTTTGTGTCTCCTGGCCCCGGGGTGGGTCACCACAGGCCTGACCACAAACAGTGCCCACTCTGCCAGAATTTGATATTGAAGTGGCTGTGCTGATGTGCTGCCTGTCCCTGATGCAGGAGGAGTGTTATGGTACATTCACTTTATTGATTGTCAGTTATTCATATCAAAATGAAGCACTTTTGTCGTAATAAAACTGCACCTCTGTTGGCAGTGGCAGGAGAGGGGGACCATATTTTCAGTAGCAATTTGGTTCAAGTGACACATTTTCTGTGTGGCCAAAACACTGTTCGATGCCAATACGCTACTCCTACTCAGTTCACACTCAGGGTTATACCTGTTTAACTGGAAAGGCAGATGTTAAAATCGTGTCTTAATGTCTACAACCTGTTAAACATTTCAGGAAGCAGTAGTAATTAAACCACAAGTTTGAAAAGTGTCATTGCTTGATTTCAATAGAGAACATGGATTTGTAATCCTGTCTGTAAACACAAGAGTAGTGAAAGACACAGACTTCTGCACATCATCTGTTTAATGTTTGCCTATATTAAGAATACTTTACATGTCTTGAAGCGGGGTCCATTTAACTTCAAAAGGGTCTGATTAAGGTGATTGCTTTGACTTTTTTCTCAAACTGTTATCATGATTTTGAATTATTTTCTAGGGTTTTGAACAGAAGTATTCCCAAAGGAAAGACAAATTAGTTGATGATGCTGCAAGAGAGGCTTTGCAGTCCTCCTCTTTTGAAGTTCCTAATGATGTGAGTTTCTCAGTGTTTCAGTCCTGGCTGCTGCTCACCCCATTCATTTAAAAGTTATATGGACTGAAAATTATCCCTAGGCTTTTCTGCCTTTGTGCTTGCTCCCAGGAACTGTGACCAGATGCAAACATGATGATGTGCCTGTGCATGCCACTGTTGCTAAACTGTAAGCAAAGCAAGAGAAAAGGCTGATTTAGAAAATAAACCCAAGGTGCTTGATGAGTGAAATGTCAAGTAGATTCATGTCTGGCAAAGGACTCTTCCTTGTCCATCATCATCCAATCAATGACACTTGAACCTGGGTTGACCAGGTCACCACACCACCTCTGCTCAAAGCAGGGGGAAATTTATAGGTCACCTTTTTGAATGACAATTAGTACAAGAAGATATGGTAATCCTGCTGCCTTTCAAAGCATTATTGTTTTACCATGCAAAAGTCCCAGTGTACCATGCACAGCAGTACCTGCTCTCTGTGTTCTTTACATGAGGAGAAACAAAAGACCTTTAGGAAACTGTCTCCCTAGTGGCTCTTGTCTGATTAGAAAGTCCTCAGGGGATTAGCAGTATGAATTTCACAGCTTGTCCCCCCCCCACCCCCCCCCCCCCCCGGCATTAAGGTTAGAAGGATGTGCTTAGATCAAATCAGAAGGAGATTAAAGGAAAAGAAACCCCAGAGCAATTCTCCTTTGCATTTGAATGAATATTTGTAGTCAATAGTCATTTACCATTGCTTTTAAAATATCCTTGAATTTCAGTGAAACAAAGTTCAAACACTGCCATAAGACAGTAATATCTTATACTTCCATTTTAGATTGGTTATATCATTTACAGTTAATTTGTTATACTTGTACATATTTGCTGTTGAATGTAATCCTTCAATTTGCTCAAGAGATTTCATCAAGTCCCCAAGAAGATCAAAAGCTTTAAAGGTTTTGTTTGCATTTCCATGTAAGACCTACTACTTTCTTGCTGCAGAATGGCCTAGAGAGCATTCTTTAAACCCATGTTAACTGCCAACAGACAGAGCCTGCAGGGGACATCTTTGAGGTGAGCACGATCAAACAGAAATAAATTTCAACCTTTTGTACAACAAAGTGAGGAAAAAAATCTAATTTCCTATGAAACCCTTGCTACATTGCCCATGAAACCTATTTCCCCAAAGATGGTCTTTAAAGGGGCGAATCATGCAGATGGGTTTCCTTAGCAAGGACTTGTAAAGGATCTTTTAAAAAGCAAAATGTGGTACTAAAAGAAGTAAGATAGGAAAATACTGTTCTAAAGTATACTCTTTTATATCTGAACCTGTTACCAAATTGGTGTAATAAGAGCTGGTCTCTGCACTGCCATCATCACGTTAAGTAATAACATAAGTCAAACCACTGATTCTCCTCAAAGGGCAAAATAAATCCCGCCTAATGCAAGCATGGAGAGTCATGGCTGCAGGACTGATCTGCAGGGGAAACCACTCTGGATTCATTTTTGCTCTCTTCTACAGATGGATAATGTTATTTCTCTGGCTGGGTACAAATTAAAACCAAACTTAATCCAACACACTTTAGAAAGTAAATAACCAGATGGTGAAAAGGTAAAATGGAAGTGTAGATAATGGAGAAGAAGGTGCTCTGAGAGTGGATTTGGTTTTTGAGAGTGCTTGGCTTTCCATGTAGGCACCTGGTAAATTTGACATCTTTCACTGGGAACTGCTCAGTTGGAAGCACTGTGGCAGATCCAGGCTCCCTCCCTCTCTTTGTGTATTTGTTATGGGAGAAATCCATGATTAAAGGAAATCTGTGGCAACAATGCATGTGAATAGAAAGCCATTGTTCACTGCAGCCTTCCTAACTTGGATGTGTGAAGTCAGTGGGTTAAGTGCTTCACCCTACCCCAGGCTGAGCGTGTATCCCAATGCAAAAAGCAAAAGTAAAGCTATGGTGTGGGGAGCATTTAAAACAGAAGCTCACATCTGGCACTGAATCTGTGACTGACCAGAGTCAGCTTCAGACATCTGAGGGACTTGGGAAATTGAAAGGTCCCTTTTTCTCCCATAGCTACCATGGAGACTGGCATGGCTCCCTAACTTGTTTGTAATTGCACAAATATTTTCCCTGGCAGAAATGCCAACTGAAGAGCTTTCTGCAGCATCCCTTTCTCCCTCTCCTCTCCCTCCCTGAGGTCACTGGTCTCTCAGTGATGCTGGTTTAGCAGTTTTTGATATCATGTCATAAAGTTGATCAGTGCAATGACTGAAAAAGCTTGCTGTTCTCTCTGATATTCTTTGTTAATAATGCTTTTGGAGGTATTTAATCTAAAGCAACTCACCAATTGACTATATAGCAAAGTTGCCCTAATGGCTGCCCTTAAGCAACCGCTGCAGTGATGAACAGAGAGACAAAGGAGAAAATTATCAACAAGACTGGAACCCTTCAAGCCGTCTTAGCTGCCAGAGAAAAATGCTCCCCTTTCACATTCCTAAACTTAGCACTCGCCTTTAACACCGGCTCTGCCACAAACAGGCATCTGCCTACAAATAACAGCAGCAGTACGGCTTCCAGCGAGTGTTCAGGTCAGATAGGAAGCACAGCCCAGCAAACAAGTGCAATCAATGCAGATTAATGATGCCTGCTTTCATTCATGTCTAGGTATTTCATTGATGTAGCTGATAGCCAATCTTTCTTGCTTTTATTTATGCAGGCCGCATTTATTTGGTTAGCTTTTGGTTGATTGATTTTGTACTTCTGCTTGTTTGGGTTTTGTTAGGTTTATTTCATTTCATGACAATATAGCTGATTTATTTCTGACAACAGTAGCAATTTAATGCAAAACACTATTGAAAGCTTCATATAACTTATGTTTTTAATTTCTGCAAATACCACCTAGATGCTGTAGGGAAACACACTATATAAATCTTGAAGTTAAATAAATATTTACTGTACAAGTGACTTGTGTTAATGAATATTGCAGAAGAAGCAGAGCACATAGAGTCATCAGGAAACAACTGCACAGAATAAAACATCTTCCTTGGAAGAGGGCAGATTTGACACACGTTCAGACTCCCCATGGTTTTATTTCCTCTATTAGGGCCAGCTGTGTAGTGGTGCTCACTGGTGTTGTGGATGGGTGATGGCAGGACAGCCTTCACCAAAGGGTGACCAGCATGAAGGGTCGAGTTCACACCTTAAATGAAGACATACGGAAAATGGCATGGAAGGAAACAGCAGGTAAAGTCCCCTTAGCAAAAACAGTACAAAGACAAGCAGTAAAAAAAAGAATTGTGGTTGAAATAGAAGACGAAAGGTGTGGATCTTCTTTCCGTGTGAATGTTCCTGTTCACCTGTCTGTTGTCTGCAGTTTTGTACCTCATTCTGCCATGTAGTATCTTAAAATCTTCCAGAATTCAAGAGGAAAACTGATTGATGTGTCTCTTCTTTCATCTTCATCACAAGACTGAAAAAAAAGCATCCAAGCTGCTCGGCTTTGTTTTCATTGATCTTGTTTCATAACTTACAGCCTGTGTGGCCAGTACCAGAAAAAAAAAAAAAGAGAATGGAAATGTATTAATTTTAATTCTTTGTGTGACTTTTGTTGCATGGTTTTATTTTCTCATTCGTTCAATTGCTTGATATACTAACACTAATACACCTGAGTTTGTGCAAATGATCACTATTTTGAATTTTATTGCTCCACTTTATATCCCCTCAATTTATCTGAATTTCTTCACTTCCTTCGTACATTCTTCCCTCTAATTCTTCCCTTTAAATGTGAACTCTATGGTTCTTTCCTGGGCCCTTTCACGTGCTTTAAACTTTGCACGATGAGCAACAAAAACTGAGGCATTTTTGTTACCTGCACCATTCTCATACATGTCCCCCTGGTGGTTTTGTTGATTGGTTGGTTGGTTTTTTTTTTTTTGCTGTGCTTTAAGATGAAGAAGGGTGGCTAAATTATTTTAAATTAATCCCTATAGTTTGGAGTCGTCTCATGGTCAATAGAATTGTACAGTTCATTATTTAGTCTGGCAACACTCAGAAACTATATTCCTTTTTTTTTTTTTTAATTGTACATGAAAGACTTACAATGAAAGATCATTCAATAACAATTCATGTTGATTGGTGCAAGGATTTTCATCTTTGAGAGCATTACATGAGGTCTGTGTTCCAAGACCTTGCATTTCTGTTGTTAATTTAGTGGAACAAACAATGATAAAGTATTTGTGAAGTCAGAGGGAGTCTAATCAGCAGTAGTAGTTCAAAGTATTCCCTGCCACTGTCTCAGACTAGAAGCTGGCCGTGGGGTAGGTGGTGAAATACCCCTTGGATAAAATTCAGCCTGTATCTGCATCTTTGATGTAGAACTTTTATGACTCCTGTGATGCTGAGTAACAAGCTCGATTTGCATTCCAAGGCACTCAGCTCTGCTGCTGATATCTCGAGTAGGAGTTCAAGCCCCATTGAAGGAATCTCACTTAACATCGGTGTGAGCTTTAACATGCATTCCTTTTTCCTGTTGACCTCCTCTTGGGGGTTAAAGTTGAGTAGCTGAACTTTAGCTGCTGCCTAGATATGTGCTGAGTGTTTGATACATATTGTCATCGTAGGTCTATAAGGAACAGTTGTGTGCATTGTCTCTGAGTATTTTTACACATGTTTTCTGATAAGTTATTGAGGATGCAAACACATTTCAAAGCTTGTTTACCAGATACTAGTTGTAAAGGGTAAGTAATACTTGAAGCAAACCTGAAGAACCATTTCCTGAAACTTTAGGAAGCACAAGTACCCCTTACATGTTTGCATTTTAAAAGTCAGGGTTCATGATGGCTATTTTTAATTTTAAAATATATAACACATTTTTAAACGTATTTTTTTGTGCTATTTTGATTACAATGGCCAGATCAAAGGAATTTTCCACTCCTTCAGATGTGTCAGCCCTCAGAATGACTCAGTATTAGTACAAAACCCAATTTACTACTAAAGAGTTGAGCTAGTCAATTAATGACAGCAGTAGCACCCTGCAGTCCTGGCCAGCACAGGTTGTGTTGTTCTACAAACACGTTGTGACATCCAGGGTTGAAGCTTTTTCAGCTGTATTGACAAAATGTACCAAAGGGCTGGGACACACAGAGCATCACAAATAATACTTGGTATAAAATTCATATCAGGTGAGAATATTTTAGTAGTGACAGAGGCAGAAATAAAGGAAATCAGAAGATACTGCTTTGCTACAGCTATGTCCCACTTAGGACCAGGTACTTAAAGGAATTAATAATTACTGTCTACTATATCCCAGGTCATCAGCCTCCCTGGTAAATTATAAGTGAAGCAATGACGCCTTGTATTTGAACTGGTACAAGAATTTAAAGACTTGATTAAATAATAACAGACATTTTCAAAAATCTAGGGAAAGACAGGGCAAATTTCCTAAAAATCAGTGAGAAGTCAATGAAGGTCTCAGAAGGGGATACCACCACAGCAACCAGTTAAATTAACTACCTTGCTAGATGACCTCTTAACATCACCTACAGTTATGCCCACAGTTACTGAAGTTATTAGTTACTACTACTGTCTTCTTCTTCTTCCAGGCCGGCTGAATCTTGGATGTTGGGAATGGCAGTTGCTGATACTGCTTCTTCAAACTCTTGCACAGGGAGCAAAAGACAAGAACAGAAAGAGGAATTATCTGTATCAGAACAACTGAGAAAGTAGAAATATCATGAACAATGAAGAGGAAGATGCAGGAAATTTCGGTGTATTTTGTAAGCAGATAAAAAAGGGCAATCTGGGGAGGGAGAGAGAGAAAGAGAGAACAAGCAGCCATGCTCTCAAGTGTGCCCACACCCATCAGTAAAGCTCTTTGCAGACAGATGAAATACAACAGAGGGGGCCTGTCCATCTGAGCACTACAAAGAGATCAAGGCTCTGTCTTGAAGAAATTTATGCCTGTAGTGATATAAGGCTACCCCACCACTCAGTGTCTCCCAGCACTGAATTAATGTGATTAGGTTTTTGTAGGCATGCAGTAATTATGCTTGAAGAGCTATGTTTGATTTTAACCACTGCTGCTTATACAATATTCTGTGTAAAGTGGGAGAGCACATATAAACCTGAAAGGAAGTGGAACTTGCCTTAGTGTTATTCTCTCTGCCAAGAAGCTATGCTGTAGGAGATACAGCATTTTCTTGAGTTGCTGGGCTTCCTGCCTCCTTCCTGAGACAGATCCATTCTCATTTAGACTAGTTTTCCACTGGTCCGACTAAAATGTCTTCAGCAGTTATGCTATAGTGGCACTGTATAGGAGCAGAGAATTTAGCTTACTGACCTCAGTATCTGGTGAAATCATTTAGCTGTTTTCATGCAGAGTCCATTATAAAAAAGAGCTGGAGTATCAGGGGAAAGTGGGTTTCGGGTTAGTTTTTTTTCCTATCAAGATCCTCCGCCCATGCCTTGGATGTAACAAATTTATTCAAGGCAATGAAATGTTAAGTATGAATTCTAGTGAGCTTGTCTTTTGCTTCTGATTGGTTAGATCAAACATGTAGCTAAGGAGAGACTAGAAATGGGGATGGAGTATCAGCTCTTTATTTTCCAGACTTAAGCCTGAAATCATTATGATTTGTGCAATTATATTTCTTATTCTTGTCCCCATAGTAGAGAAGAAAATTCTGACCCCATAAAGCCTATGGCAAGACAGTCATTTACTTCACTGCTAATGGTTTCTTCTTTTGTTTCTAATTACTAGTCTAACACCTGATGGAAATAATTTTTGTAATTATTTTTTCTTATCCCTTTACATACACACATATTGTCTCATCCCTCATCACTTAACATAGCATGGTAGAAAAAGTTATGTAAATGTGAAAATATATTTTTTGAGCTTACAAACAAAGCAAGATTGGTAAGCAGAAATGCAAGTATTAGCTCAGATTTCCTTCCTGGTATTTACAGAGAGCTATGACTTCACCCAGCCTAAAGAAACAGACACAAAAAGAAATCTAGGAAATATGCTATGAATATATTAACATTGAATAACAATAGTGGAAGTGTGTTTTCTCCTTTGAGTTTCAGGTGGATGATGGATGATCTCTTACTGTATTTCCAAGTTAATTTGAAAAGATCTTCTAGCCTTTGAAATAAGAAACTACATCTATTGCTTGTACTTCTGATCATTAAAGGCTTATAATGTAGAGTCTTATTCTTTCCTCTTGCCTGTAAAAGGGCTTTTCCAAGCTAGAGACTGAAGACTTCAACTTATCTAGAAAGATATGGCAGCTTTTATGCTAAAACAGGTATAAATCTTTCAACTCTGAACATGTTTGTTTATTCATGTCCAGCTGTAGCCATTTTGCTTCAAATTTATCGATACAACCCGGCTAAGTTACTCATTTATTACCTTTGGCAATCAAAAACACAGTAAAATCAATTTTTAAGGTCATCCATCTGTGATTCTCACTGTTGCAAAGTTTTTGTGAGATTGTTGCCATTCTTCTACTGTCTACTTCTGTTGTGATGCTAACTATAAATTATGTTATGCCTGGACAAAGAATATAGAACAATAGGATTTCAGTTCATCAAAGAGGTCATATATACCACAATATTCTAAATAATACTTTCAGGTTTGTATTTTACTGACTAATTAAACTTTACAGCTACTTATGCCAGAATTTTCAAAGGCCTTTTTAAAATCTAAACATCCGTCTCTTTCTTAAAACTCAACCTGAATTTGAATATGCTTAATGTTAATCTATTTGCTGCACCTCATTGTCTTCAATTCAACCTCTTCAATTTTTCAACAAATACCTAAAAGTAATGAAAACAGGTCTGTTTATTGTAACCTTGTGTATGCATTTTAGAAGTAGTCTAAAAACCTCTAGAGGCCTGTGGACAAGAGAATGTCATCCACTTATCTAATACAGCTGTTTCCAAACAGTGTAATATTCATGTGTCTTCTAGACTGTGAGTATGCTAGTTTAGTCTTGGGTATAATACACATGAAATTGTTGACTTTCATAGAGCTGCATGTAATTTTATTTGTAGCAAATGTGATTTCATGCTTTGACTGAAATTGCACATGCAAATGCAACAGCAACATCTTTTTAATTACATGCTAGGTGTACCAATCAGATTGGCTTCGGCACAGACTACAAGGACTCTAAAAGGGCAACATGATCCAAGAGAAAATCCTTCTAAAATCTCATACAAAATACCACCCTGAGCAGTAATAGAGCTTGAGAAAGGATTAGTGGAGTGTAATGGAGTGACTGTGGTTTGTCATCCCAGGGTAGGCATAAGGACACCTGCAATTTCTGCACATGCTTTCTCGTAGCTTCAGGCTGCCATTACAAAAACATCTGTACCAGTCAGTGTTCTTGAGACAATAGTCAGGGAACAAGACCATACGAGGGACTGTGTAATGATTTATCAGTAACACTAACAGATGTCCGGGGCTGGGAACATACCCAGCAGTGATTGCACATCTAGCAATACATCATCTTTATAAGCTCACCCAGAGGTAAAGCAAGACAATTCCAACAGGAATTCAGTGTTGTCCAGTGAGGTGCTACATTACTGAGTTCTAGTTTGAGGTTCATTGGAGAGGCAGAAGAGAGTTTTCTTGGCTTGCTCTCCACTTTCAGATGTTATTAAATCTACCTATGATATTTAGACTACATATTCAACCCATACAAGCACAATTTCTACCCGTAATAAATACCTGTATATCATTTAAAACAATTTCAAACTGAAAGGCTTTAATCTTCATAGCATTTCTTTGAAAGTATTTTATAGACTGGGATTATTTAAGTATCTACTTTTTCTTAATATCTATTTAGTCATTTTATAGGGCTGCTTGCCTCAATTAATACCATTTTTTATTATTGATTAAGGTAGCTGTGAATCCATCAGCAGAGGACAGACTGTACAGTTATGGCCTAAAGGAAAGCTTTAAAACAGTGAGATTATATTATGCAAATAATTCAAAAATATTTTTAAGCAGGCATTACTTCAGCATTTAGATATTGGCTAAAGCAGCTTTAATATGCAAGAGAGGATGTTAGGTGCTTAGCTGATCCAAATGCCAGTCTATAGATTTCAAAGACTAAAGATCACATCACTGGGAGGTTGACAGAAGTGACACTTTGCAAAGTGCCAATGATTTATGCCAATGTCTTGCTTGATGATACTGTTATAGACAGCACTGTCATTACAAAGTCCCTAACGACTTCAGTCTACATTTATGGTGCACAAATTATAGGTGAGCCCAAAGATCGAAACCTTCCTGACTTTTAGATTTCAATGACCAAGTAATTCTCACTAGGTTCACTTCTTGTGTGTTGCCTGATACTTTACACTTCCTTTTTTGTTTCAGCATCGTAATTAGATCACAGTAACAAGGCCAAAATATACGTTCATTTTGTGTTTCCGAACCTTTTTAGCCTTATGTCACCAACACCATGCAAAATACACTAAACTTCATACTCCAGCAGCGAGTCACAATACAGCTCTGGCTTTTTCATCAACAGAAATGCTGCAGCCAGCTCTGCAAGGTATCACATATGCCATGCAAGCTGCTTGGGTTCTGTGGTTCCCAGCTTGTCCCTAGTTCTGAGGAAAAGGCATGCTCCAGATCATCAAAAATACACTTCCTTCTAAAGAGTATCTCTTGGTTTGGATGTTAGAGTAAGCTTTCCATGATGTTATAGCCTGACCACCTACAATCCGGTGATGTGAATGATGTTCTGAATTTGTACATTTAAAACACTATTCCTTTGCAACATTGTTTGCCCTTTAGTCAGGACTGAAATGATTGCTGATACTGAAGGAAATTACAGCGTTTGGGTGGTTTATTCTCTTCTGTAATTCAGTCACCTTAACAAGAAGGAAATCAGGGACTTAACTTCTTGAGGCATTAAGGTAGGTAACAATGACCATGTCAGGGGCAACACTGACACTATCAAAGGATATTAGTTCAAACCAGGAGAAAAATTAGTTTCTCACAGCCTTTAAAATGAAGTAGCAAACCTTCCTGGGCCAGGACTTCTGCTCTAGCACACTGACAGAGCCTGTCACAAAGGGGAGAAGGAACATTTAGGGCTTTGGATAGGTCTAGACATGGTGGAATGGTAGGACATGGAGGGAAGCTGCAGAAGCAGCTACAGCTGGTTAAGATATAAGATTTCACACCTCCCAAACAAAGCTCTCTCTGTACTACAAATCAGAGATATAATCTTTTTGAGGGAATAAACATTTTAAAACATTGAATGAAATTCTGCAGGTTATTTTAAAATTAGTCAATCCTTTCTGTTTCCATCAAGGAACCTACTTTATTATCTAATAACTGCCTTAGTGCTGAACCAGAACATGTCCTACTGTAGAAGCCATTTAGTTTGAACATGCTAGAAAGCATCTAATTGCTTTGGTCTTGTGGTTTGCTGTGTAACCACAAATCCTTCAGAAAAATAACAGCTTCATATTACACAATAGGATATATTCATGTCTGAGCTAGAACGTCCTTCTGTTTCTGTCCCACTGCAATTCCCTGCTGGCTCTGAGGACAGAAACGTAACACACAAAACCAGACAAGCAAACATACAAATGATGAGTGTCTAGATAGAAACAATGTCCTTCTCAGAGAATTTTTGTGGTACAGCTGGCAGTATTCTGCAAATTGTTCCCTCCAACAACATGTCATTCCAAAGTCAGACTAGAGCTTAACCGGAAAGTTGTCTGTCCAAAAACACATTTTCTTGACTGGCCTGAATAAAGCTTCTATGCATCAAGCTTATTACTGTCCATACTAATGTTAAATAGGGAATGATACGCCTGTTTCATCTGCAAGGGAAATGGATTCCCTAGAAGAAGCTGTATAAGATCATGTGCACTCGTGTCTTTAGACACTCTTCAGGAAAGATAGATAAGCAATAGTTATTTCGTCAGGGAAAGATGATCATCAGGTTATAAAGACTGATGTGGCAGACCCTGGGTGACAAATAATATAAAAAATACTTTAATTCAGCAACTAGCCCTTACACAGTATTCTTAACTTTTGACAGGAGTCACAAACAATGTGTTTCAAAAATGCTATGTTAATATAACTAATCAATTCATTTATATAAAACTAAATATAAAAAGTGTTAAGTAGCTATTCTTAGTTAGTAGATCTATATCAGTTTAATGCTGTTATTTAGCAAGATGAATGACTACTCATAACATCAACAGTTTTTATTTTTTAGAATTTTTGAAAAATGTGAAGTCACAATTTTAAGTTCTTTTTTCTTGTATTCTGGTAACTTCATAAACGGAAGTTCTAGGCAGTTAAGTTAATCTTTGCAAGACTAAAAGCTTAAAAGAAGGCTGAAAAGACCATTGAAGGTCAGAATTTACATATTGATCAAACTGTAAGTTTATACTCTTGTAAACATGTAATTAACTTTGCTGTTATTGAATTTTTGTTCACAACCAATTTTATTAGTCATAGTTTCACCAGTAATTCCACTGGACTGAAGCATGAGTGACAGACATCCATAATAAGGTAAAGTGCATACTAAGATGTTGTGCTTAAAAATAGATATAAATCACCTGAACCGCTGGTTATTTTGGAGAAAATACCCTTCATAAAAACACAGCTCCTGGCAATCAAAATGAAGCCATCTTCCGAGAATTATTGATCAGAAATTGAAATAAAGACTTACATAAAAGTTATGTTTCAAAGTTCCAAACCACTGAATCTTTCACTATGTAATCTAATTTTGTAAGTTAACAATCATATATTCATCAGTAGAACAGCTAAACCCTTTTTTTAACCCTTGGTTTGCTGTCCACCAATTAGCTAGAGGCTGGTAAAACAAGTATCTGGGACATTCAGCCTTAAGTGTATTGAAGGGATGATTCCTGTCCAGGCAGCAAGAAAGAGCATGTGGGTGAACACATGTTGCTACATGTAAGAATTGCCCTGGAACAATTGATGAACAGCCTGGGATCTGTTCTGATTTACACATCAGCATCAGAAATGATCATTTACATTCCTGCTTGATGAGCAAATGCAAGATTTGCACCCTGAGACATGAAGAGCATACACAGGGACCAACAGTGTCCTCTCAAAGGACTATTCATTTGCATCTGGTCTCCAAAGTTGCACCACAGTCAGGAATTTTATAGTATATAAATTAAGATCTCACATTCTTAACGATAAGGATAGTAACAATATCCAATCATGAGCCACTGATCTCAGTAGTCCTTTCACCTTCAGGTGAAGGAAAAACAGAGAACAAGGTTCTTTCTAGTGTCTCTCTGCACTCAGAGCCTTCTGCACAATTGAGGTTTCTGCTTCATGTTCCTGCTGGCAAACACTTAATGAAACCACATCCTCAGTGAATCTGCATCCTTCTTATGATATCTTATCTGTCCTTTTTTAGCTGTCTACCTGGGCAGCCAGAAGCAGTGGGTTCTTCCTTCTTGGAGACTGATGAAGCCTTTTAAATACTAGGAAATCTGCGCTTGGGCTTTGCTACTTGCATGCCAGGAACTTGTGCAAGTGAACTGGCACTGCGAAGAACAGAAATCCCACACAGCCTACAGTCATATCCTGCTCTGATGACTTTTCCACTTACTTCACCAAGTAAAAAGACCTGGATATAAGGAAAAATTTCAGGAATCTGCATATGTGCTCCCACATCTAAAAGACATATAAAACAAAGCTAGATTCAGACCTGAACCCTTTAAATTATGGTACCTTCCAATGAAGCGTGTCCTAACATGAAAAAATGTTGAAAAATTAAGGATTGTTTTTAGCATTTCAGGAATGACTATTACCAATCTCAACAGACTGATGTGCCTTCAATACATATTACCCTCAGCCGTCATCTCCGTGTCAATACAGCCATCAGCAATGAAGGCTTCACTCTGAGAAGGGAATTCCTGACTTCACTTGTTATAGCAGGACCCAGAAGCACAATATCACACAACACTCTGGAAAAAAATGACAGGATCATTGACAGTTTAAGTAGAGAAATGTTATGTTTAGTGGCAAAATGTAGTTGGTTGAAATGTGTTTTATTTCTGTTGAAGTTTCACTTCAAGAGAGTGTGCCATTGAATGCATGTCTACTGAAAAGAAGAATAAAAACATAAAAGCCTTGTGGTTATAGTTAGGCAAAGCTAACCAGAAATGGCAATATTGCTCAGCATTCTTCTGGCCATATGCTCTCTATATGCAGTAAGGCAGTGTGTTTAGTTAGATTTCAGTTCCAAGATAAGAGCTGTTTGCTTGTGGCTTCAGTGGTGGCAGCAGCAGAAGGCTTCTTGTTGTTTTAGCATTTGGTTTGAACAAATTACTCTGTTCATAAGCCACTGTCAATAAATCTCTTACTTATTTTCTTTACTGCAGAGAAAATGTGATATCAGGTTACATCAAATACGATGTTTACCTACCATCACATCTAAAATCACTGTATTTTGTTACAGTCTCAGGCTAAAGCCTTTTATTTAAACTTCCCCATACCTAAATACATGGAGCAAGCCAGCAAAATGAGAAGGTATGGTAGAGAGGACAGTCAAAAATGCCTCTTTTCTACATGTCTGAGCTCCATCTCATCATCTTTCAGAAGTTAATCAGTATGATAGCTGTGAAAATTAAGTGACTGCCCCAGCTATTACTCTGAACAGACCCCTGGTAAAAAATAAGCTCCTGATGCAGCATATATTTACTCTCCCAAAGTGACCTACCAGCCTAGAGCTGTGTCAACCGGTTTTCTTAATTGCCTGCTAGCTGTAACCATTGTATTAGTTCCAGCTAAAAGGTGTTTAAAATTATTTAGTAGCTATTGTACATTTCATAACTCATCCTGTAACTCCAAAGTAGCAAGAAATTGGAATTCAGAGCATAGTGGAAGATGACCTTTTGTATGCAAGCTAAATCAATTTTATACTCCTTAGAATTTGACCCACTGAATATAAAGGAGTCCAAGCTGTCAAAAAGAGAAAGCTATATTAAAAAAAAAAAAAAAAAAAAGAAGTGGGGGCATCTCAGCCATGCTTGCAAATAGATAAACAGATAGTTCAAGAAGTGTCTGTGAGGCTCTAGCATAGAATTTCCTCCATTCCAGAAGCTGTTGGGTGGTACTTGGTGCTGGCTCATGATAAGAAAGCACTGCACATGTGAAGAGTGGGACTCAGTCTAACAAGCTCTTCTGACCCTCTGCAGGAGAGGGAGGGAGGGAAGGCAGTGGAGGCAGCTGGCGGAGACTGGAATCCAGGAAGAGGCTCAATCTAGTCCAGCAAAACCCTTACATTTTCTTGAGTGAGATTTAGGTGTGTAAATTAATGAACTGCTGCTGTAATTAGTTCCCTGTTTCACGTTATATAGCTCATGATCACCTCAGTGGTGCACACTGCACTCAGGGGATGCTAGAAGGGATCAGACTTTTCACCTGCCTGGTGGATTGTGTAACAGTGGTAAAAATGCCCTGCAAAGAACTTTCCCTATATTTATGCCTCCAGCACAAAAGTCACATCTACAGAGATGAGCTGTGTCTTCTCAGCTTCCTTTTGTTCTTTCTAGTAGAATCAACAATAGATGGCAGTAGCCAAAGGAAATGGTTTTATCTGAAAGTTCTATGAAGTTGGAAGAAGTGGGAATACTATCACTTTATTTTTACAAAATTTGGGACAAAAATCTCTGTTTGGTAACAATCAGGCAACTTCAGAGGAATCAGTAGGCATATCAGAGGGCAAAATCTGGTTCTTAATCATTAAAATATTATGTAAAGGAACATGAATAGAAACAAAGGCAGGAGAGTCTTCACTTCCATATCAATGTTCCAGATACTTTGCATTCATACAGAGCAGAGTTCATGAACTCTCTCTAACCATGTTAACAATCCTCTGGGTTTCTAAAGGAGCAGCAGGGGTTGGAATGAGAAGTCTCCCCATATACATCAATAACATCAGTCTTGACACACTGATGGGATTTCCAGGGGTTCTTTTCTAACTGTGCCTGCTAAATCCTCTGCACCACTCAGCAGTGGTAGCTCAGTATGCCTTGCAGGGAGGAAAAAAAGTCTGAAATTTGTAGTTGAAAACAAAATGTGCATCTGTGGCATGTGATTTCTTGTGCAAAAGCAAGTCAGAGCACAGACATTTCAAATGCATTTCTCTTAGTGACTGAAGTCAGTTGAGCTGTCTTAAATGGAAATCTTACAGAAATTAAGCACAGCAATATTTTACCCCACACATTTTATATTTCACAAAATACATGTAGATAAAGTTAAACATGTCTTCATTTCAAAATCTGAGAAGTACAGTGGTCTGTACTATATAAAACTGTGTGACTGATGGTAGCTAGCATGTTGTTAGTTTTGAAGAAGTAAATTAAAATCAGAGTGACAGAACTGTGCCAGAACAAGGATCCATAGAGCTCAGTCCAAGCTTGCTCAGTGTCTGGCACTTAATGATTAGAGAATATTATCAGAACAGGACAAGCATATTTTTATTTGGTAAAACCTCTTAGTACCTAGAAATCCATGCTAAAAGGACACTTTAAGAACTTACATCTTTTTTATAGAGTTGTTCTTGATGGTCTTTTATGCAAGATTTTTTTTTCTAATTGTCTTTTGAATGCATTTATACTTTCTTGAGTTAGGAGACTGCATTCAGAATAAGATTTTCAGCTGCAGTTGGTGGCATGTTGGCATGCCAGTTTCTATCAAATAAGAATTCACCCCTTAGAAAAGTCGATATTAATATAACAACTGCTTCAGCTTCATAAACTTTTTAACTGGCTCATCTTTTAATGTAAGCAGTTTTTTAAAATGGAAAAATAACTGTGTGCTGAAATCTGGCATTTTGATAGAGTTTTCCATAGTGATTCAACAAATTTTTGAAAATAAGTCTTGAAAATAACTTTGAGGCTTTTGTATTCTGAATTTTTTTAAGGGTAGATTCTGTAAATTGCAAACCCAAGTAATATAAAAGAAAATGTTACAAAATACCGGTAGTATTCTATCTGGTTTAAGTGCTTTGATGCTCCATATATGCACTTCCTAACTGTATAAAATCTAGTATTTCTAAAATCTGAAAGTTAGTAGCAAATAAAATCTGCTTTAAATTTTTATTTTGTGACATTTTCACAAAGCAGAAAGTGAGGCAAAACTTCCCTGTGCCTAAGATTAGGCACAAAATAAAAGCCAATGCAAGTGGTATTATTGTTTCAGATGGTTTTCAGTCTTCATCTCAGACACATGAAGTTCCATGCTGGATCCCTTAATACAAGAGAGACATCGATAAGCTGGTGTGAGCCCCATCTTGAGCCTGCAAGAAGCACCCTATTTGCTCAATTCCTGCAATCATAGGGATAGCTAAGGGCATTGAGGAGAGCCTAGATAACTCTAAGGCCTCACTGGCTTCAAAGTCATTGAGCAGTAGTTTCTTCTGTCATCTCCATTTTAACCATCCTCGTTTCTCCAAGCATAACAGGGATGGGGCAGGAATGCACCTCTGCAGTCTCCTTCTTGGTTGGCCACGCAATTCCCTGAGCTACCTGCCAGAACCTGATCAAATGCTGGAATTTCCATTTTGCTTGGCCTTAAATGCTTATTTAAACAAACAGAAACAAACCTTAAGCAAAGAGGGAAGTCCTCAGGCTCTGGATGACTACAGTGAATTGGTTGTATGTATGCAAAATGTTGTCATAACAAAACAGGTGTTCTGTGGTAATTGTGCTAAGTATCCTAACAAACAAGGTTCATCTGGCACAACTCACCTAAAGCCTTCAGGGGACTTGCAAAATTTATTTATGAGTGAGAGATAAAAAATACTCTCCTTAAGCTAAGGCAGTGTAGAATAGCAAAAGCCAGCTATGTGCATTCTTTTTGTGATGGCAAGAAGGCCTGTTTAAACAAAGCATGATCCTCGTAGGATCATTAAAAGATCCACTTCTGAAAAAAAAAGAAATGGCCTCCATTCCCTACCAGATCTCCTGCCCACACAGCTTGGTTGGAAACTGGGTCTCCTAACCTAAGCAACAGGGAAGGAGAGGAATAACTGGGGAAAAAAAATCTGACTTCATCCTGGTGAGTTTGAGTGCATTTTGTTTCATGTAGATTTGGGGTAACTCAGTCATGGGGTCAATGAGAGAGGTGATCAAAAGAACTTCTATGGAAGAAGAAACTTTGTTAGGAGATATGGAATAAAGTATTTGTAATCAAAATATGTCACAGGCAAAAGAAGGAATAAATAAATTTTCCAGCTCAGTGGCAAAGGTCAATGATGCAGACAGATGCATTCATATTTCTATGTTTTCTTGCAGTTAAACCCCAAAATGTGCTCAGCAGCGTGTAATCATAAATCCTGACTGGATCAGAGAAATGCTTTCATTGTTCAATCACCCTTCCGCCAAAGAGAGTGCTGACAGCTTTCATAACAGGTGGCACTTGCTCTATTATGTGCTACTAAAGAGTGAAATGGTACGGGCTGTCATCCTATTCCCAAGTATCATGTCTTAAATGTAAAAGAGCTTTCAGCATCTCACTCAACTTAAACTGGCAGTGTGGTCTTCCATCCTCTATCATAAACCTGAATATAAAAACATTTTGGGCCAAACTTAAATAGGAGGATTTTTATGGATGATTTGTGGGTCTATATAAAATTCTAGGCCTGCTGAAATCAAAGATAAAGTTCATACCAACAGTCATAGAACCAAGTTTTACTGAACCTTTTTAAAGCCAGGCATTTTTAAATGTCAGAAATAATGCATTCAGGAAACATTAGTGCCTTTGCTCAGCTGAAAGTGGGAACCTCGCTCACAAAAGATTTGGCTGTTCTTCCAGCTTAGCTGGTTTCTGGACATGCTTTGCTGCCTCCTACACATCACACAGTAGTGTTGAAACTGGCAGTAAAAACCAGGTTCTTTCTTTCCCTCCTGAAAGCTTTGCATGCCAGTCCTCCTAATGAGCCCAGGGTAGCAGCTGGGATGTCAAAAACCACATTGCTGATAGTGGATTGGATCAGCAGTGTTCAGGTTGTTGGACGCTCAGGCACTGGTTGCTGGAGCATGGCTAGAGTAGTGTTGGATCTGCTCCTAGATATGGGTTTAGATTTGCTTTCCCAGAGTAATGAACCCTTACCCCGTCATGCAAGAACTACTGATGCTGCCAACAGTGTCTGTGGGTAAAATACCAGCTGAATTAGAGTCATTAAACCCAGACGTATCTTTTTAGGGTCAAGGAGGCAAGGAATTGCAATTCACACTTATGGGTGAGTAAGCACATAAATTACAGTATTTAACTAATTGCTTACCTTACAAAGATATATTGGACAAGGCTTTCCCAGAAAACAGCAACATTTTGGACATGTTTGTGTATGGGGACACTTTCCCAGTCCACACTCAAAACACTGCCAGAAGGTCATTTCTCATTACTTAAGCTTTCTGAACAATTTCAAATCATTTAATGGACCCAATGTTTCTACAGCAAGAATAGAACTATTCCCTTAGGATCCCTCAGAGATGCAGTAGGCTCTCAACAGCATGGATAACAGTCTTGTGGACTGGCATAGGAACAGTTAAGAAGCAATGAACTCTGGTTTGACCTCTAGTAGGAGAAACTGGGTGTTCCCCATGCAGTCCAACCCTGGGGACAAACTGCGAGACACTAAGCCAGCTATTTGTGGCTGTATTTCCTAAAATATTTGTATTTTTCCAAAAATAGTGAATTGCCATAAAATCAGGACCTTTCCCAGATTACAAGAGTCAGGAGTTTGTATTTTATTTTCACAGGAATAGAGCATGGAGTTATTTATTCTAGAAGGTGATGTGCAGTAACTGGTATGAACCAGCACTGCTTAGCCCGAGGAAGAAAGAATGAAGTCATAAGTTCTGCATTTAAAAGAAGAAAAAAAGCTACAGGAATCAAAAACTTCATCTGGGAACAGAGGACGCCTGCCAGAATCAGAAATAGTTCTGTTGTCTGATGCTTTCTTTCCTCAGGCTCACAGACCCCAGAGGTGTGTTGGGGGGTGGGTGGAGTTGCAATGTTTTAATAAAGTATTCTGGAATTTTGTTAATGTGGAGGGTTGCAGATACCTGCAGTTCTGGTCATGTGAACATCTGCATTCAGCTGTCCTGGATTTTAATGAGGTTCTGAAGAACATTAGTTATGTAATTCATCTGGCTGCTCTTTTGGCCAGTAATAGGACATGGCAAGGTTAACATTGTGTTCACGTTTAGATTTTAGTGTTTGGCTTACTGGAAAGTAAAAATAACTAAAAGAAATCCTATGCCTCAAAAGGGATCAGAGGGACACTTTGAAATGAAAGGAGTGATTTGCAAATGTGGAACTCATGGAGTGATGAGTAAGGCTGTCCAGGAAAGACAAGGAAACCGATGTTCGTGTTTCATACCCAGGGACTTCACTGCAGGTCTCAGACTCACAGAAAGCACTGAGTGTCCTATTACATTCCTGTTAAGGAAGAGCTGAAAGCTGAAGTGAATGTTTAAAACCTTTTTCCCTTCAAGAGAAAACCGAGTTGATCATGCTTCTTAGAAAGAACAAATGCTTACTGACTGGGGACTTCTTTATCAGGGCATCCAGTTTGCTCTTAGTCTCAGTTCAGTTCTGACTGGAGCTCAGACCCTGCAAGAGGGCTGTGTGTGCATTGATGCCTCCCCCAGAGAAGCAGGGGTCGGCCCAGGAGCAGAGCACTGCTACAGAGGTACCACTTGGAGCACAAAGACAGCAGCTCCTTCCCAGGAAACAAATAGAATTCCTCTGTGTGCCACTGTTCAGATTTCTGACCATAAATATCAGGAAGCTTTCTGAGCATAGACTAGTAGTTTATCCATATCCTGAACATATATTTAATGCTCCTTCAGCATGCTTAGAAGTGGGAAGATAGCAATTCCATATGTGAATCCTACTTTGAACTTCAGCTTCCTTTATAGCTACAGTCAAGTTGCATGTCTTTTCCACTCTCAAGATCCACCCCCATTGTTGGATCTGGTGTAGTGCTCCTTTCCTAATCCCAGGGGAGAACTTGGCCTTGAAAAGGAAGCACACTGTGAAATCAATCAGCACACAAGCAGTCCTTTGCTGTGTACAGCCCTTTCTTAGGTCAGTTACCTGCTCTGTTTTGGGGTGGAGAGTGGTCCTGTCCCCTGCTCAGCCACTGGTTGCTGAAAAGTCATCACCTCTCTTGGCTTATCTTTCCCCTTCTCCTGATGGCATCTGAACAACTTAGCTGCCAACTTGTGGCACTCCTGCAGACATGCCAAGGACACCCTCTTTAATGACTGTTAGAAGGGTCTGGCCAGACCTGCAACATCAGGCAGTTGTTTTTGCCGAATCCTCCTCAGAAACTCTTCCAGCTCCTCCCAAGCTCCACAGGAATGGGATGTCATAGCTGGGGAGAGACTCTAGGCGTGCTGGGCCAGAGCTGTTGTGCAGTCCCTCTCCTGTAAATGCAAAGGCCAGTTTGTCTGTGAAGATATTTGAATAACATTCTTCCCCTGTGCCAGATTGTGAGCTGTATGTCATGCTGTCAAGGCTAGCAATCAGCCTGATTGTTGCAGACTTGACAAACATGCTTATTTTTAGAACTGCTGGATATTACACATTGCACTAGATCTCCCTTTCATGTTAAAGACTTTAATCTTCTGCTGGAGTTTCTTATTGGACATCTGCCCAGAATATAAAGACTGATCTTTCTTTTTTTTTTACCTTTCTTTGATAAAGTGTCAGAGCCTCACTGAAAGGTGTAGATGGCAGTCAAAGGATCTCAGCTGAAGTCATGCCTCTCCCACCTCTCATCCAAATTATAAGTAGGGGTTATTGGCAGTATGTTGAAATAACTTTACCTTGGGATAATAGCCTTTTGCTTATCTCCCATCTATCTGTCACACTGTCTAACTTCTGTATTAACAGAGTCTACCTTTGGGCAGCTCACACAGTACAGTAGCTGTCATTCTGTCCTCACTCCTGGGTATTTAATGTAAACTGAACTAAAGTATGTTAAAGGTATACCAGGAAAGGCAGTCATTTTTCCATCTCACTCCCCAGCAAAGTGAGAGGTAGCCAAAATAGTGGCCCTGCAGCACTCCAGATGTGAAGTAGCACAGTACGTATCATTACAGAAGAAACATTTTCTGCCTCAGGGGTCTATTAGTAATTTTGACAGCAGAGGCACTCTAATCCCACGCAGAAGAAAACAAGGATAAAATAAGACGGGACCTAGTGAGGTCCTAAAATTTGAAATTAAGACCCGATTGAGATACTCTGGCACTGCCATCAAACCAGAAATTGCTGAAGACTGCATTCTGGACTGTAGAACTCAATATTGCCTGACTGTGATGACTGGGAATAAAGTGAGAGTTGAAAGGATAGGAAAGGTCACTTGAAAGGCTTATTTCTTTTATCCCAAATGTAAGGCTAGGTGACAAATGGCCCGCAAGGACAATGTACTCTGAGTAACCGAGGCCACATGAGGCATGTGCCCACCTCCTTGACTAGCATGTTTCCCCCTCTCCATGGGAGGTGCTATCCAAACACAACAAGAGGAGGCAGAAAGGAGAAGAGAAAACATCAAAACCTTACTGGAGCCCCAAGATTGGCCATTTATGAGAAGCAAAGATTTCAGCAGCTCAGCATCTTCCTCACCAGGCTCACCTCTCCTCCACCTTATGCCTCAAGATGACACTTCGCCTTCCCTGAAATTTAAAAAAAATAAGTATCTAAAAAGATAAAGTGGATCTCATAAGTCAAGATGCTTATGACTATGATCCATAAATGATTTTTTCTCCATACTTTCACGTTATTTCTGCTCTCATTTTTTTCTAAATAGCATTCATTTTTTGTTCTGTTTTTGGTCCATGGCCTTATTCAATAAGACTGAGGATGTAGTCTTTTGTTCCCTCTTCATTGATTTGAATTTTAAAAGGGGGTTATGTACAAGAATTCTGTGGCATTGGAATGAAAATATAAAACTACCACATTCAAGACAGCCTAGAAATCTAAGCAAAAACCATTAAAATGTTGTATAGCACTTCCACAGGACAGAATATTCCCAGTTCTTCAAAGAGAAAGTATGTGGAAAATTCCTTAAGGAGGAATCATTATACCTTTACAAGATATGTGATCTTTAAAACGGCAAAGCTAAAACCTCCTAAGCCTTTGTGCATTTAATAGCATTCAAAGTGCTCCTCAACCATATCTCCCCCTTCTAGCCTGCTGTCCAGCTGATCCAGCTGGTGACATGAGCTGATAAGGACATGCTTGGCAGCCAAGCTCCACACAGAGCAAGTATCAGTGCACTGCCTCATGAGCAAGTGTGAGAAAAGGTAGGAGTGCCACAAACAACAGGGAACTGGCCTGAGGCAGTTCAGCTTGTTAGCAGAGAGAATGAAGCAGCCCTGAAACAGATGTAACCAACACCCTTCATCTGTAATCACTGCACAGTTCTCATGTCAGGAGAGCTTGGGCAATATGAGGATCTCAACTGCTGTCAGTGTCCCATTCATGAGAAAACAGAAAATGTGGCAAACCTCCAGGCATACCTTGGTTTGATGGTCCAGCAAGCCAGCAAGTTAGTATAGCATGGGAGAGACAGTTGCTTTCCAACTACAAATCTCAGACACCTTTTATTTTCTTTTTTTTTCTTTTTTTTTTCTTTTTTTTTTTTTTCCATGACAGAAGGGGATTAGTGTAGCTAACCAAGATGCCTAATCTCCAGGGAGTGGAAACATTTTATGCCACTCAACATGAGGCATTATAGACGCTAGAGGTCAAATTCACAATGATATCTGAAAAGCTAAAACCTACAGGGGTACTTCCCTCTGGTCTTAGTGGGAATTTAGTCTCTGGAGGGTTAAACCTTTAACACCTTTTAAACTGAGCCTGGACACTTAACATTTAAACTGTCTCCTGAGGAGTTCTTTCTCAAGCTGTTCCCAAGTTTCAAGAATCCCCACATCTGTTGAAAAGCTCGCACTATGTGGGGACCAGATTATTACTATTTCCACAGTGAGTCAGTAATCCTGCAAGTAGCAAGACAGCTACCTGCTGTACAAAAAGTATTGACACTTTTAAGCATAACATTGGCCTTTCCCCCTTAACTGCATAGCTGGGAAGCTTTTTAGTGGGTGATATACCTGCAGTCACAGACCCTGGGAGTCTAATCCCATTAATTCTGTTTAGATGGAATGGTGTTGAAGAAACTGGATTTTTTGTCAGGCCTGTCAATAATTCCACAACACTGGCATTTTCCCACATTTATTAGTACAGTGCCTCTCTCATATACCACCAGAATTACTTGAAAACATTTGCTATGTCTTTTCAACTGCAGGGAAAAAAATGAGCCCTGGATTTCACTTTGAAATGAGGATGCTCAATATGTGTCAAAACATGCTGCCTCTTTTACTAATTCCTTCCCATAAGCATTTCAATGACCACGGTTTAAATTAAAATTTAAGAGCAAAAGAACTTGGTAAAAGGTATCACCAGTACCTGCTAGAACACTGTCCCTTTAAGGCCTTGCATTCTGCCCCAATTAACATTCCACTTTTATTGCATCTACCTGGCCTGAAGAGAGTCAGTAGCCACTGGGCACAGGATAAATTGTTGGCCTTCAGCAAAATGAACAGCTGAAACACATGCAGTACCTGACCATGCTTGTTAGGCTATTTGCTCCTTTAATCACTGTTGCACTCCTGAATGCCTGCTATTCAATTATCTTCCAAACCCTCATCATGTCACCAGACAATAAAACGTGACAAGACAGGTATTACTATGGTAAGGTCATCTGATATCCAGAAGTGTCTCATTATTCCCTTCAGTGATTAGCTACAATTACTGCTTTAACCCAAGTATTTAAGGCCATAACTAAGTGTTTCAAATATTCATCACAAGATATCTTATGAGCAGGAGAAGTGTTTACAGAATGTCTCCAGAGCAGCAGCAATCCCAAAGACGGTGCTCCAAAAAAATGTTGGGACCCCAATTGCTCCTAAGAAACAACCAGACACTCACAAGACAAAGGGTAGGCAGCCTGTATCTTGCCCGTGATGGTTGGAAGTGGTATCAGAGATAAGAAAGATCTATGTGCCAGACCAACCTTGATTCATCTTTCTTGCCCCAATCACTCCAGGCAGGTCTGATAGGATAGCTGGAGTCTGACCTGAAGCACTCCAAACGTCTCCCAGACAGGGTGCCCCAGAAGCACCTGTTATATGCAGGCTGGCTTGGCCCCAAAGATGTCATGTTGCCCCTCTCTGGTAACACAGGTACATCTGGCTTCAATGTTACTGCAGTTTCTCTATTTCAGTTAGGAATTTAAAATTAGATTTAAGACCAGGCCATCTTGTTTGTTAAGCCAATGTAGTCCCATCTTAAGAAAGCCTATTCAAACACTTCAGGACCAAGAAGTTCCTGATGTCTGAAAACAGTAACTTGCAGGAGGTACAACCAATAAAGTATGACATTATCCTGTGTTCCTCAAGTTGGGATAAACTGGGTAACTCGCTGAATTCTATCTCCTTGCAACATTGAGGTGACACTATTTATGGTGCACAATGGACAATGGAGAGTTCCCTCCAAGGCAGAATCCTACAGGTAAGCAGAGATGAAGAACGCAGGGCTATCACTGGTGCAGTAGGAATGCTGATTGCTGAGGAGAAGGCAGGACAGACCAAGGGTTTAACATTTCTCAGTAAATCTAAATAACATCCAGGATCAAATTAACGTTGCCTCTCTCCCTTTCACCCTGCCCAACCAAAGTCAAACACTGGTGAAGGGGAGAATTCATCCTGCTCTTTCAGTTCAAAGGCAAGACATATATTTGATAGCAGTCCTGTGGGAGATGGAAATAATACCTGCATAAAGCAGTAAACATGAGCAGCCAGACTTTCACTGGAGGAAAGGCAGTTTCACAGGCACATTGCCAATTGAAACCTCTCTCCCACTGTGGCTCAGTGGCCCTGGTATTTGCTCTGCCTTCCACAGAGCATTCAATGTGACAAGCTAATAACCACAGCTGGCACTGCCGCTGGCGAAGTCAGCAGTTACCTCGAGCAGATGACTGATAGAAACGGGCAAGATTGCTTTTGCATTACCTACCAGCAGAGCCCTGGAAAGTCAAGTAAGGGGATGTGGCAGATGTCCCACCCCAGTGGCATAGGAGTAGCAAGCCTTGCTCTCCAGGACTCGCCTCCATTCCAGCCCTTCTTTTGTCCTTCCCCACCCAGCAGCAGGACGAGCCCAGTCCTCCAACCTTGGCACTGCAAAATTCAGTCCTGCTAACACTGCTGAAAGCTTTGAGCTGGCCCCACAGACACCACGGCTCACTGCAAGAGAATGAGTTGACAGTTTTGTTTCTTGTGGTACAATGAAACTTATTTAAATAAAATTCTGATTAAGACAGAAAGGCATGGACTTGTTCACAGCAGGGAAAGCTGAAAACTGCTTGCTACATGCCGTTAAATTGCCAATTTCCACCATTTTATTTTTAAAGCAGTGTGCTGTTTCTTTGAACTGGGAACAACACGGCATGCACATCATTTTGGGTAATGTCTATGCAAGGTCAATTTGTTCATTTGATGTCATTGAGCCCAAAGTAAGAAACATTGGGGATTTTTTTCCTCTCCTGTTGAGGAGTGTCTATTGCCATGTGGAAATCAATGACCCTGTGGTAGCAAAAGATCTGTCTTGACAGGCAAATGGTAAATCAACATGGCCCACTCCACCATAAGGATCATGCAGCTTTTACAAGTCACCACCCTATGCCGGGGTGCATCAATGAGGTAAAAGAAACTCTCATCTATTCCTCACATTTAAGTAATAACTATTATAGGGCACAGTTAGAATTTGCAGATCATTGCTTCCTGTCTTAGTTACAGAGGACCTGTTACTCATACCAGGCACAGCTGGCTACAGTTCAATTAGTCAAACATTAAAATAACCTATTAAAAAGCACCAAAACTTTAATTTAATGCTAAATGTGAATAATTTGATGCATTTTGACCATATTTCCATCTGAATCTTAATCAGCTAATCACTGGTCAATTTTTCCATTTCCTGGCTATGATTATTCTCACATTAGGCCATGCACCTATGTTGTAGCTGGTCATTTCAGATTATTTCAGTTTCCTACTGGTATAAGCATGTGAGCAGTGCTGAAGCAAGTACTCAAAAGTACTTCATGTGGATGGTTGTATCTAGAAATAGGAACACAGGAACTTCCACAGAAAATGCTGATAAGTAGAGCCAGATAAAGAAAATGCAGATACAAGAATTTGTATTTGTTCATTCTTTGAGCTTTTTTCCTAGATCTTCTTGGAAGAAATGTTTGATCTCAGCTAGCCTAGCTGTGAGTTTGGGGCATCATATCAGCTTGCACCCCTTGAGAATCTGGTTCTTTTTGTACTGTCTATGTTTAGCTATGGCAGAACATCCCAGAAAACATGTCCAATACAAATCAGAGGAATGTGTCATATATGTTAACCACCTTAACTGTTGTGTTTGTTTTCACTACCCAGACAGAGAATTAATTGCATTGATTTTTAGGAATCTGCATTTTAGATGAGGGTGCACTGCACAGCACAGATGAGTTTGCATGATTGTGAGAATAAGCACTCAGCCTTTTTAGAGCATCCCTTTGAAAATAATCTCTGGCCTTCTGCAATGACAAAAGCTTATAGATTTAGCTCTTTTCTAAAGGAATTTTCAGTGAAATCAACTTCCTTCAGCAATGCCCTGTTTTAAGGGATCCAGCTATGTTAGCAACATTCCCTGCCTCTGCAGAGGGGGCAGTGATAGTCCACTGTCACTATTCTGCTGCAATTCCATATTAGGCTGTGATGGAGAGCAGTCAGCCCTGTCAGCTGCAGCCAGGATAAGCTTTCATGTTTAAATCATGTTAGATCATTCAGCAGTTATACCCAGGGCTGCCTAAATAGCACAGATAACATGCCTGACAAGTCTAAGGCAGGTAAATTAAGAAGTGCTGTGCTGAAACTGTTCCCACTTATTAAGGTTTTTTTCAGTGGATTTTTTCAGTGTCTGTACATCCCTGCTCTCCTGCATGGCAGTGTTTTGTGTCTGCACCCTCCACCCCACCCCCAGCCCTTTTCTCAAACAACCTTACACCACAGCTGTCAGTGCAAAATGCCATTTATTCCACACCATCAGTAGCATGCAGATATGTGTCCATGACTACCTGGGAAATCCTCTTTTCTCATTAAAAAGTCCCTCCTCTTATGTGAGATAGCAGACAGATGGAGGGATGAGACAAAAAAGTTGATCCAGGAAAGCAGAGAGGGTGAAGTAAAGAAGACAGGTGAGCTTGCCAATTCATTAGTCTATTAGCCTAGAGGCCAATAGGGCACTGCAAAACCTCGGGTCCTACCAGACACCTGGATGCAGGCCAGTACTTAATGAGAAAAATTTATTTCAGCTGACTGTTCTGTGGCTTTTTCTCTTCACCACATGTATCAGTACAGTAACAGCAGTAGATATGAGCAGATTATTTCAATTTCAGTAATCTAGTTTCTGTAGTTGAGTATTTGGCCATGTGCTTGCTGTACCTGGACTTCCTATATGGTCCTCTGAGTCCCCTGGACTGGCTGAAGGGTGCTTAGTTTCCACAGCATGCCAAAATCAGTCATTCAACTCAGTCTGGGTAAGGTTACTAAATTCTTTATTGTACCAGTTCTTCTGTGGGGCCCTGAAGTTTTAAGTGACTCACAGCTATGTACTATGCTTATATGTCACTCCTGAGACTTGTATAAGTCATTGGAGAGATTATTCATTGTATGTAATTAAGATGTTGGTTAACCGTGACATCCAGAATGAGCATTAGAGCAAAGACACTTTGCTAAATCTGTTGCAGTATTCCAAGTCATCAAGATATCAGTTTGATTGACAGATCAGATAATCTCTTTAGTAATCCTCTGAATTCTAAACACAGAAACCCGTAACTCATCATCAGATAAGAATATGTTGCATTTATATTCTAAAGTGATGGAGGACAGCATTTCATCTGTCTGGATTTATCCACTCACTGCAAAAAGTTCTTAGAGTATCTCTGTTTCAAAATAAAGTTTAACTTTAGTAACATCAGGCAGGTTTATCCTTTAATGTCAATGACATGTTCTTGCGGAGGTTCTGCTTGTTGGTTTGGGGTTTTTTACAAGGCACTAATGATGTAATAAAGATTAATTAGTGTAAGTTATAGTGTCTGAAATGTATACATTCAAGCTGTTAAATGTGTCAATGGAGATCCATTATGACAACAATGGGCATTTTATTCTCAATAGGGATTGCTCTATTTACCAGTATGAGATGTGTTTTCTTTATTAAGACAAAACCAGTGAGAAGAACCCAGATTTGAATACAGCTGAAATAAGAGCCTTGCTTTACACAGCATGATAAGCCTTGATTTTGTAAACACTATTACTTTGCTTTCATTACATGTTCCTGCTGGTATTATTTCACGGCATCAGCTCTTTTACTGGCTTTTATTTGGCATCATATTAAATCAGGACATCAGAATATGCTTAGCACCTCACAGCTTAAAAAAAAGCAGAATCAACATGGTGATTTATGAAGGACAAGTACTTGAATTTCAAATAGAATCTGTGTATCCATATATATATCTGCCCAGGTCTAGATGACCCATCAGATGAAAAATGTTAAAGCTCGCTGAATTTCTGCAGCCAATAACACACAAGGGAATGTTGCACCTCTGTATGCCTGGACATCCCATAGTTCAATTAAGCAGGCATCCACACTTGCTACTGTATTGGAGAGAGATGATTACCGTGCAAAGCCCAAATCCATCCATGTCTACTGGATCCATATTTGCAATTGAGATATACTCCTTCCATCTCCTCCTTCAACCATAACTTTAAATTGTTAGAAGATTTAAACTGATTTTAAGGCCATTCTCAAGGTATTTTAAAATAAATGTGAAATGCAACAGTAGGTTATTTGCTGCAAGCTTACTGTTTAAATGCAAAAAACACTGGTAGCAAATGCATTGCTTGGATCATTTTGAGAGCATAAGGCAGTTATTAAAATTCAGTACTTGATCTGGTTTCCAAAAAGGCCGTCAGTTACATGGGATGCGTAAGAGCCCACTAGGTTGAGATGGGTCCAGCAGAAGGCATTTCCAAATCCCCCACAGCAGTCTGGTCCCAGTGTGGCATTCAGCCAAATGGAACAGACAGTGCTTCTCCAGTTCCCAGGTTGTCACTCTAGAGGGCTTTCCTTCGTTTATGTTTCTCAGAGGAATAATTTTGCCATGCACTCTTAGAAACTGCTTCTCAACACAGTTTTACAAACTTGAGATTTTACACAGGACTCTTCTGTGCATGACATTTCTTGAATTTTTGCATCTGGTCTAGGACGTTAGCCTTTACAAGAGAACATTCAGAGGTCAAAATCAGATTTCATTTTCTCTGGGATACTTCTATTTGCTTTCCTTTTTTTTAAGTTGTAGTCTCTAAGAGAGTTCACTGTCTCACTCTTTTGTGATTCAAAGTTTGATCAAAGAATTTTCCTCAAAATTTCAGCAGGAAAAAAGAAAGGTCTTATATGAGCTGAGATCAAGCATCAAAGCTTTCAGCCCTAGAGAAGTTTGGGAGATGTTTACAAGTATTTGAAACTGAGGGGAAGAAAACAATCCATGCCAAGAGTGACTTCCCTGACATCTGGAGAAATGCTGCTCTTGCCTCTCCCCAGCCATGGCCTCCAGTTAAAACAAATTCAACTTTTTCAGAGCACCATGAGTAAGGCTCAAGGCTAGGGCTTCCACTCACTTTTTGCTGGCTTTCTGCTAGCAGTCTTGTTCAGGTTCACTTTAATTCAGCAGAAGGAAAGTGAGGAGGGAGACATGGGAATAGGAAAGATCTCTCCTTCCTCTCCTAAACATAAATGAATGACTGTACTGAACCTCCAACAGAGAAATGCTCACCTCATCCCCACTGATGGACAACTCATAGTCGAAGGGGACTTCTCAGGCAACTTGAGGGTTGCACACCTTGTGCAGACAATGTCTGCCTGAAGTCTTTTTCTCTTGCAGCTGTACTGGCACAGAGCTGGGCTCAGCTGCCACCTGAGGACTTTGCTGTGGCTGAAACAGCAGGATACCTGTTCGTAGCTTTTATTTGATCCAGAAATCCAGAGAAATGCCTGTGCTTGGCTTTGTACACGGGGTATGAATCACCTCTGGGACAGAATCACAAGATATGCAACATCAGAGCCTAAGGAAATCAGTAATATCAAGTAGCACACACATCAAAAATTACCAATGCTGTCAGGGATTGAAATATTAGTGGACTATGCCTCAAGAGAGCCATGAAAACACGAAAGATTGTCCATATATCACTGACTCTGATCTGCTTGTTTGATTAAGATCTCAGGATTAAAGTTGGATAAGGGAGAAAACCCTTTCCACAAAACCTTCACCTTCTCAGAAACAAAGAGATTATTGAGCCCAATGTGTAATGAAATCATAATTTCCTGAAATAACATAAAATATCATGATAACCCAGCCCTGAGGAGAACAGACAACTACACTGACAGAGAAGGCAACTTTTGTAGAAGAGGTGAGGATTCATAAGATCTTGCCCAGTTCTGGGCCTTCAGTCACACTCCTGCTGAAGAGCCCTACACCACAAATCCAAAGTGCTGCCCAAATGCCAGCATCTTTCTGTAAACAAAAAACAGTAGCAATTACTACTCTGCAGTGGATCAGTATCCCATTTGTGAAAGGTGTTGAAAAAAGAACTAAACACCTTTTGCTTTATAGATTTGACTTTGGAATTAAGACTAAGCTATCATAAGGTTTCCTACATTGGAGTCTGAAATCTGCAATTTAACAGATCTAAACTATAGCTTCATGCTGCTTTCCATACATTAATCATTCCTAGGGCTCAAAATATGTTTATTTGCTTAATATGAATCCTTTAATGTGCAGTATAAACATGTATTTCCTGAAGATCCCATCTGTGCTTTGGCACACTTGATCAGTCAGTTACAGAATTTTTTTTTTTTGTAAACTAATCACTGCCACAATTTGAAACTATATATTAAAATGCTTCTATTATATGTCTTCTACTATGAATGAACCTTTTCCTAGTAACAGCATTGCACCTGAAGTAATTAAATAGATGTGGAGCTTATAATCACAACAGAAATTGAATTCTAAGTTAACAATTCCAAACTCCTATTGATGAAAATTCCTACTGATTACAATTCCTATTGATTGAAAGTGATTTTAATCAGTTCAGTTGTTTTTTCAGAGGATTGACCACAAAATAAATACTCTTTTCCCATATGAGAATATTTGCATTGCTAGGAGCCATACAGGAATGAAGCTTAAAATTCGGTGTTGGTTTACTTTGTGTAGCTGTCTCCTCTGAAAGGAAAAACAACTCAGCACCATAATTTTAAATGCATGGGCATATCCATCTCCAAAAGATAAGACATGAGAAAATTTTTAAAAGTCCATTTCTGAGACTGCCAAACAGCTCAGACAATGCAAACATCTACCTGCTTGAATTCTTAAATACTGAGCAAGCACAGGAATCAGCTATGAAAGAAAAAAAGCTTCTGGTTTATCAAATGTAAAACTAAATCCTTAATATCACCACATAACAAGTAATCTTTCTAGAAGACTACTAATTTTTTTTATATATTATACACCTGTAGCATAGGTGCTACACTGCTCCTTTTTTCTGAGATAAATAAACCTTATGGTTAAAAAGTATGGTTAAAAAATAATGTGAAATAACTTAACATGGGCTATTCAGATTATTTCAGCCTTCAGAGGGGTTGTGGTCTAGGATTTCTCAAATCTCATATCAGTGACAGCTTCAGCCAGATCAGCTCTCTATTCATGGTTCCACCTTACAGTGGTTATTGGTATTTTACCATAAATTTTACTGACCTAAAGGTGTATTTCAGTGTGGAGAGCATAAACTAGTGGCTCTGAAGGCATCACTGTGACACTGCATAAACCAAACAGCTGCCTGGGTGGGGACTCAAAAAACCCAGTGACTGGCTCCATTTTGGAGATAAAAATTTCACCCCAGGAGTGGAGTGACTGCTGCCAGCCTACTTATTCAGGGATGCACAGCCATGAGCTTTATGAAAACCCTTAGAGAACCAGCACTGATGTATCCATCTGAACAAAAATTCAGTTGCAAGTCCATCAGAGCATAATGGTGTAATACCATAATACATGGTAACATATCTGAGTCAATACAGTGCTAAACCACACCACCTTTCTAGTTTTCACCTGATCCATACGAGCATAATCAGGTCAGAAATTCCAGCACAGTAGGGAGTATTCACTTTCTCTCTCTGTCATGCATGGTATGGACAGGCTTATAAAAACATGCCGTAATTGGAGCCATGAACACCTGAATTTCAACAGAGGGTAATTGTCAAAATACTGTAAGATCATCTTCAGACCAAATATATTCAATGGCTCCTTTGCACAGTACCTTTGTTTAAGCATTAGAGTGCACAAGTTTTCCTAGAAGGATCTTGGTTAAGATAAGGTGATGTCCTGTCTTTTAATCTTTTAGATTCCTGACTCTGTGTCTTGTTATTTACAGTCAACTCCAGAATTCTGCAATATTGTGACCTCATGCCAGTGTCTAACATTAGGTGGGAGATGTGCTTTGCTCTCCTGGCACTGTAATGCTATTGCTGAGGGCAGTGGAGGACATCTGCAAGTCTTCTGATAAATCAGATTGCCTAAAGATTTTTTTTATTATTAAAAAACATAAAGTGAATTTAAACCATTTGAACTGTGTGATAGATAAATTAGCTGAGAAACTGCAACATACAGAAAAGATTCAGGACCCAGAGTCTGGCAATTTCTTTAAAATTTCACGCAAGTCAAGATGACAAACAGATGGCACAGTTAGGAAAATCTAGAAGGCAAAATATAGCCCCCATGTCACTTTAATGATGCCTCTGCTTATCACAGCCTATATTTTAAATCAACTTATAAAGTATTTTTCTAAATCATAAAATTCTCTTGAGCTCTATTTTCTAAAGACAAACTGGTCTGTAAAGATGCATCAGTCAAGCAGAAGATTAATTCCTGTTGTACCAAGTTGTTGTTTTTGGCACGGAAGTCAATATTTATAAGACAGAAAGCAGCTGCAGCACACAAGTTAGCATAGTGCATAAATCTTTGCAGCAGGTTATAGCAAGATGATGATACTATCCACAGGTAACACGATGGAAGCACTGCCACAACAGAGCCTTCCTAATGGTGGTCATCCATTTACCAGTGTGAGCCACGCTAATGAGGTCACACTGATTCACTTCATGTCATTTCCCCTTTGGAAGCAATCAGCGCAAATATAAACCAGTAATACATTAGAAGAGGTCACCCAGCGCAGTAGCTCTGCAAAGAGTGAGCTGTTTGTATAGGACTCCGAGCCAGATCCAAGCCTGCCTGGAGCAATAGGACGTGTGGCTACTGACAACAGGGCCTGGGAAGCAGATTAACCCCCCGTCCCCATGAAAGCTGGCTGAGGTAAAGCGCTGCTCTCAGCTTTGCCTGTGGTGCAGCTCCTCATCCCCCCTCTCTCATCACCCCTCCACATCGGGGCTGGGGGTCGCGGGAAGGGCAGGGGGTTAACTCTCAATTTTCCTTCTGCTGATTGAAGCTTTTGCCTCCTGCCTGGTGGTGCCGGATGGCAGCGTTGGGGCAGCAGAGGGACAGGGGCAGAGCAGTGCCAGGAGATGTGGCAGATGTGGTCCAGCCTCCCTCTCAGGGGGACGAGGGACTTGTCATTTGACAGACTACCAATCTCCTTCCCCATCAACCCACCTCTCTTGCTTGATGCACCAGCAATGAGACACCCACTCTCCCTTTCCTCCACAACAGAGACTTGGTGTGGTCAGCAACAGGGTCAGGGCACATTGGAAATGCCTGACCAACCAACCAGGCAAACCCCAACAATCCCCAGCCTTGCCTTCCATATCTTCAGCCCAGCAGTCATTCCCTTCCAGGACATAGGATGAGCTCTGCAGTGGACAGGCTAGACCTGATCTAATTTTTCATGCACAAGGTTACACAGGTTGTCCGTATCTCTGTCGGCCCTTTTCCCAGTGCTGAAATTGAAGGCATCTAAATCCCTTGCCACAGTATTATCTCTGAAACTAGAAGTGAAGGAAATTCAGTCTATCAAGGTACTTGGGTATTTCTCCCCCTTCTTGAGAAGGCTGTCATGCCAAAATTTCGAGTTCCTGGAACTTTTCACATGAGTGCAGCTACTCACTTACAAGGCCATATGCAGTTAGAAGCCCATGGCTCTCTCTCTCTAGCCACTGCTCCACTAGCTCTGACATTTCCAGCTTCACTTGACCAAATTATATGTGGTTGTAGGCAAAGATGTTTGAAATTTAATGTTGAATAAATGCAGATCGAGCCCTCATGAGAGGGAAATACAGTAGAAACGTGGAACCCCATAATAAGAATTTATCAGTGTACATTTTGCATGCTTTATAAATTTCACTAGAATGATCATCTATTTCATTCCTAGAAGAGAAAAAAGCTATATTAATTTCTTGAAATAGGCAGCAGAAAGAGATTGACTTGAAATAAACAAAATAGTTGAAATTAAATTTTCTTGGCAAGATTTGCTTGTGTTGTTCGTCAAATAAATGTACATTATGTCTTGCACTGCTACTCAGCTGTGATCCTGTAATGTGTTCTCTGCATCCTGTCAGACATATGATCCTTTGTCCCATAATAGACCCAACTATCTCACAACCAGCTGAGCTCAGGGTCATCCCAGGGTCAGGCTGGTTAAAGATGGCTGTCAGTTCTCTGCCTGACTCACAGACGAACTTTAAATCACCTTTATCTTACTTGTGCTGATGTTTTCCAGCCATCACTGCTGCAGGAGCTGAAGTATCTATGTACTATGTAGGAAAATGTCTCACAGCATCCCTGAAAATTTCTCTGTGGATCTGCATTGTGCAGTGCACTCAATATAAAGAAAGTGCAGCTTGCTGCATAATATGAAATGGGAATTATTTCAAATACCTTTATGGAAGGTAGTTAACAATATGGTTCTCATCCATCTTGCAAATGAAAACAATAATTCAGGGGGTGAAATATCACCCTTCAGATCAGAAATATAATTATCACTTAGTCTGAAATTTCCAGCAAAAAGGATATTTGCATAAGAAGGACAGATAATCTGGCAAATGCATCACCTAATGTTTTTATCGTGATAAATACCTCTCTTCAGATTCTGAAGCTATACAACTTCTTGGTGTTTGTCACCAGTCTCCAAGGTATAGAAGAAAGAGATGCCTTAATTGTAAATTTACACATGCTTTATTACCGGTCCAATGGCATAAACACATTTAACAGGATTGTCATTCCAGTTAATTATGCTGATTTTGACATGTACCTATCTCATCTAAAATTGATAGTTCCTTTTGACCTCAATGTGTTGTGTCTTTCTTTCTAAGGTTAAGCATGCTAGGGGCCAGAGAACAGCAGGAGAAAAGAGTCCGTGTATATGAAGTAAAGACCAAAAGATCAACAGCCAAACCTCCTTTTAAGAAAACTGTAGGTAGCTGAACCCCAGCACATGTTCTGCATTTCTATATCTGTTCCAGCCACAGCACACCTGCCCCAGGCAAGGACAATAATCTCCATTATGCCTAATAGTAAACAACACTGTTCCAGTCCCTCGGAAACTCTTGGCCATATTCACAATGTGTAGTACCCAGCACCCAAGCAGATGGTAACACTTATTAAAGATATTATAGCAGAAGAAAAGACAGCAGAAAAGGAGGCAACTATTAGAGAACACTTTGTGGCAAGGGAAAAAACAATTTCCATGTTTTCCCTGAAGCAGAAGTCTCTGAATTCCAGACTGAAGAAATTGGGGGAAGACATGATATCAACAAACAAGCATCCAGTGACAATAAAACACCACCCTTACCCTCAGCAGAGTTATCGATGCTCAGATCAAAGCCTCACTTTCAGACCTCACACTGAGAAGGAAACCATATATACTCCTTTTCTTCCCACACACCCCAGTATAAACCTGGCAGGGCTTTCCAGGAGGGAGATGGTGGTACATATGTCTTACAGTCACATCTGGGTGACATGGGTAATATTTTGAGGGAAAGAGGGAGGGAGGGAAAGAGGGAGGGAAAGAGGGAGGGAGGAAGGGAGGGAGGGAGGAAGGGAGGGAGGGAGGGAGGAAGGGAGGGAGGGAGGGAGGAAGGGAGGGAGGGAGGGAGGAAGGAAGGAAGGAAGGAAGGAAGGAAGGAAGGAAGGAAGGAAGGAAGGAAGGAAGGAAGCTGATTTTGTAAAAAATGTATTAAAAATTATTGAAGACATCCATTTTCTATCCCATGATCCACAAGCCTTTTAAAGAAGAGCAAGCTTTTATGCTGTATCAAAAGCATGAAACCACGGGTGGTGGTAGCTGAGCTAAGGAGTGCAAAAACCTGGAAGAAAAACCTGGAGGGATTAAAAAAAGCATTAAAGAATAGCAATCTTATTGGACGGTCGTGGGAAGTGTAATTTGAAATGCCTCTCTATGTACTATGTAATATGTGATATAGCAATTTCACACTCTGCTTGGGAAAGGACAAGATCTCATCACTGAGGACTCTCCTCTCTTTGCTGTGCCTACTCCTGGGCAGCAGCCTCTCCTTACAGCCACCCCACTGCTCTGTAGCCAATATTCTTGGGGACAGTGGCAGCTGTGGTCAACAGAACCCCTGGACAGTTCTGCATCTTCCTTCCTCACACAAGCCTTACCCTTTAAACCACCCTCATCCTAACCTGGATTATAGCAATGGAAGAACTGCACCAAAGGCTGGAGAACATAAGCTCATGAAGTCTGGAGAACGGGAAAGGCTTGGATCACCAGTGAACAGATGCTGAAGAGATTGTCTCACAGCTGTGGATAAGCATCTGGTAAAGATCTAGATAAAGCTTTACTTTTAGTATTCTTTTAAGTAGGAGAGTACAAGGGATGCAAGGAAGAATTCATTTCCTCCATTTTCCTAAAAAGAATTTTGCAGCTCTTCAGCTTTTGAGTGCATCTAGAATTCATTTTGCTGGTCAAGAAAAAGCCATATTTTCAGTAGTGGCATTCTGGCTAAGCACACATACTCCTGCTCACAATAAAAGGGATGTTCTCACATGACAGCTCAAGGAATGTTCTTCAGGTCCAGCTGAAAGGATCTCTGGAGCAGAGCACAGTGCCTGCCTTCGGACAAACTCACATTAAGCAGGTATGTCTCAAGACAGTGCTGCTGACAGACTTCATTCCTTTCTCCCTTTTCTTTTCAAGCTCAGATAGTGTTGACCTCATGAATAGTGTGACTTTTGGGATTACTTCCACAGTCCTTTTTCTGAGAAACTCCCCTCTGAAACTACTAGGCCTTTTTATATAATACAAATAGAGCAGGAGTTAACCTTTGGTGATGAAAGGAAATCTATTTTATGCCTGCTGGCATTTTTTTTACTCTAAATATAAAAGTCCTACCCTCTGAGATGTGAATATCTTAGATTATTTAATTGTCACTTAAATGCAGATTGTTTTTTTCCAAAGGCTGATAAATATTCCTTGCCCTGGAGAATATTTAGAGACAAACAAACTTAATTTTAAGGCTCCGACTGGACTCCATCACTTTTAGTGCTACTGTTCCAAACTAATATGGAATTGCACTTAACAAAATACCTGCTTCAAGGATTAAAAACATGAAATAACATGCCTTATTCACATGAATCCTAAAGGACACACCCATGCACCCTTAGATCCATCTTTTCCTTCAATGTGGACACTTCAGACATGTCAGCTCATGGGGCAGCGCTCAAAGGTACTTCACCAAGGAAAATGGCTACTGGAATTTCCTATATGTGGTAACAGCATCCTTCTCACTCTGAGGTTTCATGCTGAGTGCAGACACCAGGGGTACAGGGGACCCTGAACAGCTGCATGGGGATCTCTGTCCCACGTGGCTGAACATGCATCCTGCCCTCAAGGAAAGGGGCCAGGTTTGTCTCAGCCAACACACACCTGAATGCAGTTAATATTGTTCAGCTCTTCCATTCATCTCCTGGCCTGTATTTCAGTCTCTAAGAGGAAAGGAATTTTATGAAATAAAGATCTAAGGGCTGAAAATGTGCGTGCAAAGGAGTGGGGGGTGGGGAGTGTGACAGACCTTGTAGCCCCTGTGAAAGGTTGCTTTGCTTCTAGACCAAAGGGGAGGAGGCCTGATCCTGCTCCCATGCTAGATAAGCAGATATCCTGCAGGCAAGCAAAGCTGGCAACAGGCTGAAATCGTGGTGAGAGTTGAAAAGCTTGTTTTTCTATATGCACAACAAACCAGAATCGTTGACATAAAAGTAAAAGAACATCTGCTCGTGCTGATCTATGAATGCTTTTCCTGGATCCATTAACCTCTCTTCTTTGTCTGTCTCTCTTTTTTTCCTAAACTGAAAATTATCATTTTAAATATTCAAGGCTTTCATTTCTCTATTAATCAAATTAAATCTCCTTAGCTACAGTTAAAATACTCTGTGAGGTCCTTCGACCAAAGACTATCTGCCTCGCAATTAGAACTCATTTTTAATACAGCAGGCGGGAAATAGAGAACCACAGCTTACGAATCAATACAACTATAAATTACATGGGAAAGGAAATGGTAGTGTGCTAGCTTGAAACAACAGATTTATTATGAAAGAGGATGGTATTTTATCGACAGAGTACATAAGTTTTATAAAGAAAGAGAGAAGGAGACACAGAGAGAGAAATCAATGTTAACATGGGCTCACTGTTGCTTTAAATGCTGCATTTGTGGTAACTAATTTTCATTTCTTGTTTTAATTTACAAAATGTCACATTGAAAAATTCTTACTGGCTAAAAAATCCTGTCTGGAGTATTTTCTAAGGCAAAACTCCACTGATTTTAATTAATAAGACCCGTAGAAGAAGGTTCCATTATGTGTTCTGTCCTGTTTTGTCCTGTTCAAGACCAGTTACTAAAGACCTTCTCCATTCCCATATTTTGAACAATATCATAGTTCAGGTTGCAGCTAAGATTTGTGTTTAAACTTCAAAGATTTTCATTTCTTTTGATTCCCACCTACAGGATAGGATGAGAAAATTTGTTCCTTCTGATAGCAGCAAGTATTTAAAATCACCACCTTCCCCTTCCACAATCAGAATTCATCTGTGGCTGGTTACATATAGGATACAAAAAAAACCCTGAACCTTTGATCAGAAGATTTCTTGCTAGATTTTCATTGCTTTCAGTGCACAGTCTGTCCTGCTTGTCTTCTCAGTGAAAAGCAAAGGGGAAATTGTTGCCTGTTGTTGAATATGGAGTTTCCAGTTAGGGCTTGATCCAAAGCCCAAGGTAACAGCTATGACTTCTTCTCCTTCAGCTCCAGCAAAAGTGGGAGTCACCCTGTATGGTTGACCAGGGTTCTCAAATCACACCATGGTTTTCCAAAAAGAGGATCACATAGAGGTTATCTGGATTTCTAGTCTCCCATCTGATTTGTAATCAAACTGTCTTTTTAGAGGGTCCTCAGCAGAATTTTCTGTGGGTTTAACTGTATTACTTATAACTTTACTGTTCAAACCCTGGGGTAAGAAATTTGTGATCTGAAGACAGAAAACTTACCTTTACTGACGGATTACCAGGCTCAGTGAGGCTAATTCTTGGATTGACAGATTTGTGGGTTTCAGGTGAGCTGAGTCTCCCTGAGCAATGAGCCAGGGTAGGACCCACTCAAAGCCAAGATATATATCAGGTGCAAGCCTCTGCTAACATCCAAATCTTTCCATTTGTGAGCTAACTTGAAATAAACTTGGGTAATGCCTTTTTATGTGAATCTATGTTTTTGGGGACATTCATGTTCCTATGGATATAGAAAAACACTGCATAATTCCTGTGCAGTGGGATCTGAGCTGTGTCATTGAAGACAGGCCTTCTCAGACCCTTCTTGCCTCACCTTCTCTTTCCACAATCACTGCCTGGCCTCACAGTACTGTCAGAAATACAGAAAATAAAATATGCAGGGGGATGCAATGAATTGCAAAACCCCACGGGCTCCTGCCTGTCTGCAATACCCACTTCTATGTCTAAACATATTGTTCATGTTAATACTGTTTGCTGGTAGGAGTGTTCCTCCAAGACAACATTTTTGTGCAGTGAAATATGCATGGCTCTCAGATGGCTCTGCTCAGATGGGATCACCTTTCAGTTTCTAGACAGTGTTATTTTTTTTGCCCTTTTTTTCCCATCACAGCATGAAGAACACAACACTACTGCACCAATGCCTTTTGTTTTATGACCCATCTGTCCAGAGAACTATGCAAGGATTTTAAATCCACTGATAATGCAGAACAGTGCTGCAGGAATTTTATTTCTGGCAAAATAGAGTAATCTGGTCCAATGTCTACCTTTGCTGGGTGCTGGAGGCAATATTTTACAACTATGCTAAGAAAATAAATTGACGTTTGGATGACATTTCCACTGCCACTGATGTTTTGCACAAGACTTATTTGCACAAGAGTTATAATATACCCATGCAAGAGTAAAGAAAAACCTTGGGTTTATTGGAACAGAAGAGTTTAAATTAAAACTGTGTAGAAAATACTGCTTGTGCTTAGTCCCTTCCATGACCTTCGCCTTCTTATGAAGGCAGTGGGAAGTTTGGACAAGTGTTTTTTTCTCCAAGATTTCTCCAATATGCCCCCCCCTGCTCCCAGAAGGGGTTTGTGATTTATACAGGTGTGCTTTGCACCTGAGGGTTCACTGTTGTGCAGGTTAGGAGGCCCCCTATTTCCACCATCAGCCTCATCCTCGCCCCCATCTCTTTTCATTACTTAACGAAGCTGGTCTCCTGTGTTTTCTCTGCTCTTTATTGCTTGTCACCGGGGCTGAGTGACTGCTGAAGATGAGAGGGGATGAGGAGTGTGAAGAGGGAAGCTTCTGCCTTTGGTCTGAGCCTGACGGGGAATGATGAAAAACACATGGGCTATGAAAAAGTCCAGTCCAACTTTCTGTTTACCGAGCTCCCTAGAAACGTCAACATCTGTCACCAAGTTACCCCTAAAAGGGGCACCCCCTTGCTACAGAACCCCGATGGCAGGTCCCATCCCTCTTCCCCCAGCACGGGCTGGAGCGGAGGAGTGTTGACAGAGGGAAAGGGAGGTTATCCGGGATTTGGTGATGGCTGTACTAATAGACAAAGGACATCAGAAGCGATATCCCCGGCTCAGCGCTGCGGTGCCACCTCAGGCTGGGCCAGCCGGCCCGCAGAGATGCGGTGGGCGCCGGGACACCCCTCGGGCGAGCCTGGCTTTTGCCGTCCCCG
>JAHLSL010000044.1:12081776-12091901 GCA_025920805.1 Petroica traversi | reverse complement strand
GAGGGGAGCAAAGCCCGGAGAGCCGGGGCTGGGTCCGGAGAGCCAACCGAAGCCCACCAGGATCCCCGCTCTGGGCAATGCTTTCAGAGCCACGCTGGAAATCATTAGAGTTACTAATTATTAACTCATGCATGCGTGAGCGCACACACACACAGATGTACGCACAGACACCCCCCTGCCCCCCTCAAATATCCCCAGCGCCCGGGACGGGCACAGAGGCGCTCACACACACACCTGTGCTGCGCAGACGGGTCGGGGTGCCCGCAGTACCCCGTGGGGACGCGTGGGTGGGAGCCTCGCGTGGACGCGGGCCCGGCGCCTCACAGCTCGCCCTCGCCTTCTTTCCAGCTGGGGAAGGCGCTCGTCGCTTCCCTCAGCGCCTCGGGGTTTGGGGGTTCTGGTGTCCCCCCAGTTTCACGCAGCAGGAACGCGGCAGCGGCCGCGCAAACGGGAACTTAAACAAAGTTATAGACCCTGCCCGTCTGGCAGACAGAAACGGGGCTCTAGGCTCAGCGCGTTAAGCGGAGCCTGCGAATAAAATCTAGGTGTAAATTTGACGTTACTTCGTTAATTAAGGCATTATAAATATAACTAGTCCGTTTAAAGCACGAGGGAACCCAGCGTCATCTTTAAACACAAACAAAGCGAGGGGGAAGCGAGAAATAAAAAGCACTATAAGGCTGGGGTGGCCTCTTACGCATACCAATGGTTTTTGTCATTTATGGCTATGCAAGATTTATGACTTCGTGCACCAAAGCTGTAAACAGAGCACTAAAACAGAAAACACTTGCTCCTTATGGCATAAGTGAGAAGGCACCACATGAAAGGGGAAGCGGCCAGCGTAGGAGGAGAGAAGAGGCAAAAATCCTTCGTATGCGTTTTGCTTCAAACAATCCTGTGAATGTTGCTTTGGAAGGAAAAAAAAAAAAAAGTCTTTTTAGTCAATAATCAACCCCACACTTTCTTCTGAAACTGCTGATCTACCATTCGCCCACTTGCCCGGCCAAATACTGAGAGGCAGCGCTGCGCCCCGACGGAGCCCCCCCGGACTGGCGAGAAGGATTTGAGCAGGGAGAGCAAAGATGGGGACTGCCGAAACCTGCGGACACCGGGGAGCCTGCTGTTTGGGGAGCCCCGCCGAAAGCCGGGCGAGTTTTTCCTAAGAGCGCGTTTCAATTTGGGAGCCATCTCCAGCGGGATATTCTGACTAATGTCTGTATTTAAGAACGGGGAACGGGAAGTGGAGGGAGGTTTTTTAAAAATGAAAGGATATGTAAGGACTTTAATCGTGAGAACCGAACTGGTTCATAGGAATATTTAAGTGTTTCTTCCATTCATCTTACTGCCTGCAAAGAGTATTTTGTGAGATTTCTCCAATTAGTCCCATTTCCCCACCCCCCCTCTCTCCCCAAAGAGGTAATTTTAAACATGAGAAGATGATTATTTTTTTTTATGCCTCCTATGATGACGGGATAAGTATTCCAACGCACAGATCCCCGCTGCTTTTATCTGTCTTTCCCTCCCAGAGGCCGAATATTTTCTTTCTGCTCCATTCCGCGGAGAGAGATAGGGCTCAGCTCGGGGAGGGACGGACAGTGTTTGGGGCTGATTTCTGAGTCAGAAATGACCTGCCTTTTCTCCCCGAAGAGTCCCACTCTGTGGCACTCCCTCCCCTCTCTCCCCCCACCACCCCCGAATTAAAATTTTCCGAATAAAATAATTCCTGTAAAGCGCCTTGTCCTTGGATGCCCCGAAATGGAAGCAGGCAGCGCCATAATTCAGGGCTGGTTCTGGGGGATCTCTTAGAGATGAAACAGCAAGGCAGGGAGTTGAGGGAGAAGGGGGCCAGTTCTGGAAGTGGTGCCTGTCCAAGTCGTAGGAGAGTTAGAAGGGGATATCAGCTGAATTCGAGGAGGACTGGACCATCCAAGCAAGCCGTGGTCAATCTAAATTGTTGTTTATATTTTCTAACACTAGAAAGGTAACGCACTCTTTGCTATTTGCTGAACAGACTAAAGTTATTTACACAACTCGCCGAAATTCCCCTCTCCTCCAGAACTCTTCTTGCTTTCTTTTACTCTAGAGCAGGGCTGTATTATTTATGAGTGTTTTAACTGGGTCAATATGCATCCAAACTGGGTCATAAATCAGAGGAAAGGCTGCCAAGTAATTTAGTTGCAATTAAAGCTTGGATTTTATTTTTGAGGCACATTTTGGCCCCCTTCAAAATACGGCAACGCCAGTCTTGGCTTTTAGACACACAGATGGGAGTAAAAGAGCTCTCCTTCCCTTGCTGAAGAAGGAGAACGTGCTTCAGTACGGCGAGAAGGGGAAATAAAATTTATTTGGGTCAGTTCTGCTTCAAGAGCCGCTTTAAAGAGCAGGAAAACGTGAGACCATCCCAAACATAACCCTGAAGGTCTCTGCAGAATGGCCGCGAATAGGTCCGAGTGGAAATAACCTTTTTTGTTGTGCTCTCAGAGGAGTTTTTATCATCGTTCACTTTTTCCCCTCTTTCCCTCTCTTTCTGAGCCCTTAGAAGACGAGCAATTACAAACAGCGCGTAACTGGACACAAAATGGTTCAACGGGAATAAACGAGAGGCATGGAGCGAACTGGAGGAAAGCGAGTCCCAGTGCTCCAACCTTTCCCAAAGCCGGGCCACACGGGGGAAATAGGGTTTCATTTAGCATTTTGCCCTCTTTGGATAGCCAAGTAATCTTTCATTTTTGTTATTTAAAGTGCATTTATATCTATGCGTTCATATTGATAAGTAGACGCAAGTACTTACATATTTATATATATGGATATATCTATATTTATGTAAGCGACGGCATGGATATTAATTTAGAACTAGTATATGTTCTCCTAGAAAATACTTTCCACTCCTTTCCTTTTTTATTCTCGCTTTCCAGATCTCCATTCAGAGAAGCAGAATAAACCCCCACATTTTCAAGGCTGATTTATTGTTAGAAGCCGTGCTTGGCTCTTGGTTCAGCTCCTTCTCACCGCGGAGAAATAAAGAGGAACGCCTTGGCTCATTTGGGAAGGGGAAGCCTTGCCATAGAGCTGAGCACTCATGCAGCGCTCCGCACACAATAAACAAAGTACCACTAAAGCATCATAAATAAAATGGCAGCACGATCGCACAGTCATCGATTTACGGAGCGGCAGCGGCCGAGCAAACACCCATAAAACAACAACCGCCGCCGCACACTCGAGCACGACCCCGACCGAGGAGCAGCACACACCCCCCCACATCGTTTTCTCCGACTTGCCCAAATACATAAATAAATAAACACACAAACACACAAATAAAATTATAGAATAAAATTAAGGGGGAAAATATTCAAACGCGACAATAAAAGAGGCTTCCTATCTCTAGCCGGTCATAAATAATGGTAAGATGGCAATCGAGGGGCTGTAGCGGAGGCAGCTGGCCATCAACAGTAGTGTGGGATCTCTATGGAGAAAAATAAATAAAGAAGCAAACTCTGCCTGCTCTGCTCGCTGCGAGGGTAGAGTTGAATATTTACCACAGCAAATTGAAACAAAGGGGGAAGCAGCCTGGCTCCGGGTGCACACACACCCGCACGCACACACACGCACTCACTCCAGCCTCTGCTACTGACCTTTGCCTCGAACAGCAATAACTCACCACATAAATGAACAATCAACGGAAATACCTTAAAATAAAATCCATCCTTTCTAACGAAGCATTTCGTCCTCTCGGCTCGACAATAACCTTTCCATAAGGAACGAAAGCTGTCAGCGAAATGGCCAGCTCTTGTGGGGACGGTGATGGGGGCAGGAGGAAAAAAAAATAATAGAAAGCAGTGCTTGCTCTGAACAGAAACTGGAAAAGCGTAATCGCAGACGGAGCCAGACCGGGTCTCCACTCCAAATGCCACAATAATGCGCTGTATTATGTGCTCACGTGGTCATACGTCAACTTAAATCCTTTTATTTGAAATAGGGAATCATTGAAGGAACAGGGTTTCTTAGCGCGATCCTTCGCTTTTTAAAGCCTTAACCCAATATGTTAAAGAAGAGTTTTAAGGGAGGGGGAAAAAATCTAGGAGATGCAGATGACTATTGGGGGAGATTGGTCTGATTCTCTTTCCTCCCACACCAATATTTCTTTACATAAAACCCATTGGAAGGTAAGAGGAATTCTTGTAGCGCTGCACTTCGATACTTAGCCTAATTAACCGGCATTTGCTCCCCAGGCCCGACACTCTGCTCCACGTCGCATGTCCTCTGCAAGCCCCGAAGAAAGCCCAAATCTTAATGCTATTATTTCCAGCCCCCTCCTAAACGGGACGATTATCAGCCTTCCCCCCACCCCCAGCTGCCTCTACCCTGCCATTGTACAGGGCTTGCTCAACTCCCACACGCTACATCAGGGCTCCTGTAGAAACTAAAAAGACCTATAATTACCTGACAAAGGCAAAAAAGAGTCTCTTCTAAGAGGCTAGTTGATTTTTGTCCTCGTAACACACTATGAAGAATACACCTTCCTTCACTGGCGTGCCTCTGAATTTTGCAAAATCTTTTGGGACCTTGCTGTTAAACCTGTGCTTACGCATTTCCTATACAGCTAGTTTGAGTGATGCACAAAATTATAGGTTTCTAAAGTCGGGAAAAAAAATTGGGGAGGGGGAGCTCTTTGCCTAAGGGGAAAAAAATTAAGAAAAAAAGAAAAAAGCAAAGTTGTATGTGGCCCCTGAGCCAGGCAGCTTCGCCTGTGTGTGAACTCATCACATCTTCCCTGTAAGATTGTTTAACTTGTGCTATTGACACAATAAGCTAAACAAACAAAAGAAACCCTCCACTCACAAAACTTTTCTGGAAGGAGTCAAAGTAAACCAGATAGTTCACGCTTTTAACGTGCTCCTAGCACAGTTCTGTGACTCCAGCACTGTGCATCATCACGCATACATCCTTGCCTACATCTTTCCACCATCTCCCATGAGCTCAAAGAAGTTAACTAGAGATCCCCTCTTACTGTTTCACTTGCACTTCATTGAACAGAATGGAAGGAGTTTTCCTTTTAAAGACGATTTCTAGTGTTATGGACAAGCCTTATGACACCCTCGCCTGGATTGTAAAAGTGGTCCCCTGGAATGTAAACCCATTCGTACCAGTGTATAGTAGTGGCACTGCAGCAAAGTCAGCATGACGTTATAGCAGGAGAAAACTTTGCAATTTTTCATATGGAAGTGACTAAGCTAGTACCAGGGTATACATATATTATCCCTCTCTAGGAACTGGGATAAAACCTACAGACTTCTAAGAAAGAGAGGGCATTAGGCACACTCCACATGCCCGAGTCTGTAACTATCAGCATGCCTGGTAACTCCACAGTTCTCATATTTGTTTGAAACCAGGGCCGATATTTGCTTGAGATGGATTCCGGGCTCTTTTAAATTTGGTGCGCTTACATCCCATAGAAGAAACACAAGGAGAAGTTTTTCTGCAACAATGAAACTGAAATTAATGGGGAGTGGAGCAGATGTTGAAAAAAGCAAAGCAAGTCTTTCTTGGGGCTGTTGTAAAAAGTTATCGACTGCTTTGCGTCAAAAGTAGAAAGATGGCTTTAGAAGTTACAGTCTTGAGCAAATAGAATCTACAAAAGCAATAAATCACAATCATAAGTCATCTGAAATGCCTTAACGCTAGCTGTGGCCATTGGCTTCAAAACCCTGTTTCTGTGAACATCTTTATTGGTATTAATGGTCAAGTTAATCCTAAAACTACTGTTTAACAATTAACTTGGTGTATATAGTGGGGAAACTAATTAATTCTTAAGAATAGTAACTTCTTGACGTGTGAATACCTTTCACAGAGTGTGCTTTGAGAAGGCAGAAGGGGGGAGTCTGCCTAACTTTGTGCTGTCCTGAATTGCAGCTGAAAATTATTCCCTTCCACCGAATTTGGAGAAAGTTTTCTTTGCTCTAACAGCGTGATTATGAGGCTTCAGATGCAAATTCAAATGATCTTGCGAATTGCAGGCGCTAGACTTCCCTCGCCACCCCATTAATTGCTTTGTTCCTGTTCCTGGACACTCAACGTTGTGTTTTATTACCTTGATGATTTGGAGAGCCGAAAGGCTGTTTGTAGTTGAAAAATGTGGAGTTTATCAGTAGGTGTGCTACTGACTTCTCTGCGCTTTGTACACAAGGCTTCGAGCTGAGTTTAAATTCCAGCCTCAGTAACAACAAACAGATCTGAGTTCGTAACGCGCCTTCGTTAAGGGAGACCCTTTGTGCCCGTTCTGGCATTAATTGCCACTCTTAGCATTAATGCTATTTAAAGTTACCTTCGGCATAATTAGAGTTAGAATTTTTACCGCGCTTCAAGTTTACTTTTATGCCAGTTGGGAAGAAGTGTGCCTATCACTCCCATGTGGAGACGAAATGGGAATCACCCGTACGATATAAGTACTTATTTCCTCGCTACCTCGAAAGATTTGCAATCTGCTGGGACGGCAGAGCTGTTTACCTACATCCATGCGTCTGATAAAGTCGGTCTTTGATCATTCCCAAGCAGATAAAAAGAGCAGCGTTATCGACTGTGCCCTTGTGTGAGAAGTTCTGCTCAGAGTCAGCTGAGTCTGCCCGCGTTGGGTCCGTTAAGGAATCCCAAATATCTCTGCCCGCAATGCTGTGGGTACATGCCACCGGAGGAAGGTTCCTTCGCACCGTGTTTTCGTTTTCAATTTCCGAACACAAGCGTGAATAGACATTTGTAGCGCCTTTTTGTAGTTAAGATTTAAGCAGCTCATTAAGCCAACACAAAGAGCCCTTGTAGTCCCGTAATTTATGGCCGCTTTTAAAAGGTAGTAAAATACACTAATTGTACATCAACATCCAAAAAGGAGCAGGTAAATCTAGCAGGAATTTGAGCTAATTCTATGTAATCCTCCCCTCTCGACGGCCGGCATAAAAAAAATTGTCACTATGGAAAGGATTTCTTTTCTCCTGCCAAAGGACCAAGCACATCAAGGACTTCAGCAACTCCGAACCACCAGACACGGACCTCCACTCAGTGCAAAGCAGGCCAGGACGGACAAATACCCGAAATTTATTCTCGAACCATTCTGTCGTATGCACGCAGACAAAAATCGGGTTTTCTAACATCCCCACATGCATCTTGTTTGCAGGACTGGCCGCGGAACTCCTCGAGGAGGAGGCGAACAGACAAGCCGCGATAAGCAGCCATTCAACACCGAACTGGCTCCAACCCTCTCTCCCTCGCCTGGTGCCTTTGATTTCGGAAGGAGCTAAGAACGGACAAAGAAATTCTCTAACTCTTTCGCTCTTCAGATGACTTTGCATCCTTCCTGTCCCCAGTGCCTTTATAAGGATGGCGATCACTCAGGTCCCGTACATTTCTTTGTCTGCCCAGACACGCGCATTCACCACCCACAGAAGATGAATAGAGCCAATCCAGGAAAAAAGAAATTCCAGCTAGGTTAAATATTTATCGCAACAACAACAACAAAATCTCCTTCCGGCAGTCCTGTTCTTCATGCAGGTACCAGGCAAAACGCATTCTTACGGCCGCCACCGGCTCAAAAGCAGCGGCCGCTGCCCGGCTCTTACCTCCTCCAGCTGCGCAGGGTTGGGCTGAGGCGCTCCCAGCTCCTTCCACCGCCCCGGCCGAGCGGCTTCGTTTCGGGGCTCCCTGTAAACAAGCAACAAACAGTGCCTTACCGGGGAGTGCAGGGGGAGGTATTTTGCTCCTTCATTGGCAATACATGGTTTGCCGGGTGCGCTGGGAGAACACGGAGAGGGGCGGGCGGGGATGGAGCGGGCTCGGGCTCCCGCGAGGAGCGTGGATTCCCACCCGGGTGAAGAGCACGGGGAGCTGAGAAATAAAAGCGTGCGGTTGTTTTGGTTGGGTTTTTTTTCCTTTTTTTTTCCCCCCCCCGTAGACAGCTATGCCTTCTGTCTCCAAGTGTTTGGAAATATTGTCATTCCTAACTCTTGTTACATGAATGTCTGCTTTATTTTCCTCTGGGAAACCTTTGTTTAGGATCATTTAATCAAGAACAGACATTAAACACAAGTCGTGGTGTTCATCTCTGCTGAATAAAACTCGGAAAGGGTTCCAGTTTAAATGCGGGGCTTATTGTGGTTGGGCTTTTATTCAAACGGTTAGCCGGGGCCCAATCCTGCCACCACAAGCTCAGTAAGAGACTAACAATTGACCTCAGTGAAGCGGGATCGGGCCCAAATGCTTTAAAAAAAAAAAAAAAAAAAGAAAGAAAAAAAAAACACCGACGAAAAAGCCAACATCACTGAAAGCCATTGACAGAAGGGAAAAAAACTGGGCTACTTCTTTTCCCCCAAACTAAACAATATTGCTCAGTCCAAAAAAGACAATAGTTAGATTATTTGCATGCCACTTACTGAATCACTATTACATATGAATTTGTTAGAAATAATAATGTGCCCCTGTATTCAGTCTTGCTAATAAAATCCATCTAACGCATCTTACAATCGTCAGTAAATGTAAACGCTAATAATTAAATAACACCGTTCTTGCTGAAGGGTGTTATCTGAGCCCTGGAAATATTAAGTCTGTCTTGGGAGAACTTTTCGAGCAGATACTTTGCTTTGGTAATTTAGTAGTTCCATAATTACGCTAATAATTTTAAATTTGGTGTTGAACTCCAGTCTACATAAAATCATGCAATAATAGCCTACTAAACTGTTTATTGCTGTCTCATAAATTTGCAAGCGCTGACTGTTAAAATCTACTGGCAAACACAAAAGAAAATGGAAAGTTCAAACTGCAATCACAGAGTCCGAGCGCTGCTTCCTGGGTTTATCCTTAGCTCTACTTTTCCTTCCACTCGGCTTCAGCACAGGGGGAACCCCCTGGCATTTTAGGCTCAAAGTCGTACCTTAGCCGTTTTGATCCCTAATCAATAACCATGTTACAAACAGCAATAATCATCGATCAAGCGTGTCGTGACTGGGTTGTCCCACTCGTGTTAAATATGGAGCGTGCATCTGAAAATGGTGCCAGCGACTTTCTGTTATTTATTTTGGAGCTATTAGGTCACACTACCATATTTTACACTGCCACGGTCCTTTAAAGTATGCTGTTTCTTGAAAGAGTTGCTAAGTAGCAATAAAGCACTTTACCAAAACTATGACTTCTTTCGCTTTTTTTTTTTTTTTTTAGTTTGTTGTTATCCCAAACTCTAATATTCATTGCGGCACTCTAAGTTCGTACATAAATCGTTCAGACTAATGAGTCATAGAGAAATTCGCCCATGACTTTTCCTTTGCAATGCTCACTGCCTTTCCATTGCTTTTTTGGCCCTGTATTTAGAGACGGTGATTTATTAACGCCAGGAAAATTGAACAAAGCAGGTCCTCCTGCACTGTGGCACCCAGCCTTCCACAGTGTGAATTAGAACATTATCAAGTGTGTTTGCCTCCGTAACACTTAATCACCAAAAGCCGTAATGTGACCACAAGGCAGCTAAAACAAAGATTTAACATTTCTAAATATTAAACTTGTTAAGCAAATGCTCAGCAGACAAAGCAAGCACAAACAATTAAAGTCATCAAGCTAGAAATACACACTACCTACTTACCAACACAGACCCTACTGCTTGCTTAAGAAGTTTAGAATCTTTCAAGATAAATCAGGTGGGAGTTTTATAAAGGGAAAAAAAAAAAAGAAAAAGAAAAAGAAAGAAAGAAAAACAAACTCCAGTAATAAGGAGTTGAGTTTCACTTCTGAGAGAATCACTCCTAGTGAGGACTGACGGCCACAGATCCATTCCTGACTATCTGCATTAATTATTTAATGAGTCACGTGACCCTAAAGATTAAAATTTCAATATCTCCCCCAGAACAGACGCAACACCTTTATCTGCGAGCGCAGGGATGCTCGTACTTGGGTCCCCTAATCTCTGCTGCCTTTGACAGCTCCTCAGTTTCCAGGGAGAGCTCAGGGGCATTATTATCAGGGGTTTGTCCTGTTCTGCGCAGCGAGCTGGGTCAGCTTTGCACTCTCCGCCCGCCCCCCCGTACCCCAAATGAATCAGTTGAACCCAGATCGTCATTGTCTGCAGCGGGGAGGGGGGCTCCGCGCTGCTGG
>JAHLSL010000044.1:12038529-12051221 GCA_025920805.1 Petroica traversi | reverse complement strand
GGCGGGGAGGCCCGCGCCCAGCCCTCCCCGAGCCCCTGCCCGCCCGGATCTCGCCCTCGATCCCTGGCCTAATCCCGTCTCTATGTCCGGGGCAGAGGAAAAGCCACCGAGCCCAAGGCTGAGGCGTCTCCTTCTCCCCCAAGCCGGCTATGCTCAAGCCCGTTCTCCACCGCATCGAGGTATTCTCCTCTCGATTAGCCATTACGGTTTTAAAGTTCATTAAGCAGAATATAAAAGGTTTCAAGGTTCAGGAGCTCTTTACATTAAACGTAGCTGCTATCCCTTTAAAAACTTCCTTTTCTGGTACAGTTCATTGTCGAGGTATTTTTTTTCCCCCGGCCGTATACTAGCTTTGCCTTTTAAAAAGCCCACATAAAAAAATCAGACTTTGACAGATTGAATAACAATTGTAAGTAACAAACTGTTGGACAGAAGGCAACACGTAATTGCCACAGTGCCTTAGTAAAATGGCTTCCTTTAGACAAAAAGGCCAGCTTTAGGTTAATTTGCTTCTTTTAATATATTGCTACAGTTCAGGCGGCTACTTTATCTGTTAAACGCTATTCTAGCGCAATCGTTAAAACGGCGAAGGCTTTGAATTCAGCCCCTAACTAGACTTCTGGTGCAACACATGGCTTTTATAAAATCACTGGATTACATTGATATCAAAGGAGTCAGGATCTCCTTTTTTGCCGAATTTACAGGCACAGAACTAACGTTATTATATTTTCAAGAGCTGACCGCTGAACTCTTTATTATTATTATTATTCTTTTTTTAAAAGCAGAAAAAAAGGAAAAAAAAAAAAAGAAGAAAAAATTTTTAGGCATCCATTGCCCGGTGGGTATTTCACGGCCAATTTCAGCACTAAACACGTGATCTCGCCTTTTATAACAAAGTTTTGTTGGGGGAAATCTAAAGGCCCTTCATAAACCTTATATGCTTATAAAACAGCATATAAAAATTTAACAGCGGCGGTGCGCTAGATTTCAAGCTGCCTTTCCTAAAAGCGCTCCGGCGCTGCCTTTATACGTACTGGAACTGCCGGATTTCTCCTCATTGTTGCCGGAAGATGACTCGGGGCTGCTGCTGCTCTCCGGCCGCCTCCTCCTCTCCTTCTCCGCCGCCGTCGCCGCCGCCCTGCCGCAGCCGCCCTCCGAACTTGAAGTTGCCGCCGCCGCCGCCCCGGCGGCCGCGGGCGCCTTCTCGCCACTCTTGTCTACCGGGTAGTCCGCCGAGGCCAGGTTTTCCGCCGTGCCATAAGCCGTCTCGAAAAATTGGTCGAAAGCCTGGGGCAGGACCCCGTTCCTGCCCACCGTGCTATAGAAATTGGAGGAGACGTTGGTGCTGGGGTGGTAGACGTTAGCTGTGTTTTTGCCGAACATCTCGCCCATGCTAGCAGTGTTGGTGGCAGGCAGGCAGTCTCTGTGCATGATCTCCTCTGCGGAGTAGCAGTGGGCCAGATTGTTCCTGGGGTGCCATTTACTGGAGGGATCAATGGCATATTCCCTGAAGGTAACTTCTCTCACAGGTTGGACCTGGGGTAGGTTGGAGGAGTAGGAGTATGTCATAGGGCGAGAAGACGGGGTTTGGGGCAAAAAAGAAGGGAGGCTGGAAAAATCAGGACCCGAGACGTAGTAAGTACAACTTGGCAAATACATGTTAGAGGAACAAGGAACACGCTCATCAAAATCCATCATTAGGGCTACCTCGGCTTCTCCGCATTAGCTGAGCTTAACATGATTCTCTAACGCAGCTGCCCCTTTGAAGCGGATCCGTGAAGTAAGGGATGGGGAGACGTAGGCTGACGTGGAGAGCTCTCCCGGCGGCGCAGGGAGGTGCGGTCACGTGGCCCGACGTTGACATTGACGAGCGGCGGGCCCGGGCCCCGCTCCCTTTGTGGCCGTCGCGGGGGAAAGCAACAGCTCGTCGGCAGCGCCCAGGGGCGAGCCGAGCGCAGGTTGGCCGGGGGGGAGCCCTGGGGGACACACAGCCGCCCTGCCACTGCCCCCAGACTTAGCCGCCCGGCCCCTGGCACCCTCTGGCTCTGGAGCAGAGAGGCTTATCAGTTCCCCCCCGGGGTTAGGTGAGAGCTTTCTGTTTGTTTGTGGGCTTGCTGGGGCGTTCGGCGGCTCGCTGGCAGGCTCCGAGAAGGAGGGCACCGTAGAGATGCACGCACGCTTTCTTCTGGAAAGCTGCTTCCGAGGAGGAAAACGCTCCTGAAGAAAACGTCTGGGGTTTTTTTTTTTCTCCCTCCTGCTCTTTTTTTCTTTTTTCTTCATTTTTTTTTCCCCGGTTCGTTTTGGGTTTCCCCCCTCCCCCCCCAAAAAAAAAAAAAAAAAAAAAAAAAGGCCCTCACTCTTCAGGGTTTTTCTGGAAACCTTACGAGGAAGAATGTGCCAGGGTCAAGTCTTTACTGATTTTCATGGTGAATAGATTACATGCTTGCATTCATGTTCACTTCCGAAGCGCTTAGTGTCTTCCTTCCCTTACTTACATATTAACCTCAAATACCCCGCGCGGCTTCAGCCAAGCTTTACTGGAGGTAGTTAACAATGTCGGGTGCCCAGGACGCAGGTTTCCCCTCCTCACCCCATCCAAATCGTCCCTTGCCTCGTTCGCAACGCCAGAAATCCAGCGAACCCCTTAAAGTACAGACCACGGAGCTAAAGACTGTTTGCTGATCTCTCCGCCTCAACACTGCAGCTAAATGCTTGGAAAGCCAGTGGGTATTGGGCTTCCCCGGCTTGACAAATGTTCCGAGTTTAATTGCCAGAAGCCTAGTTAAAATTATTTGACATACTGTTAACTCGTAGGAACAAACTCGCCGTACCGAGATACTTTCCCTTTAGCTTTGTGTCGTCGCTGAAGGCTGAGACCCAGGGAGACCTATTTTAAAAACCTGGTTAAACTTTTACTATTGTTGCATGAAAGGGATGATATAGAAAGCGGATTGTACAGGGCAGAGACTAAAAAGTACTTTTCTGCCAATAAAAATGCACACCCCACCGAATGAGCAGAGCCAAAGAAAACAGAGAAATACGCCAAAGAATACAGCACCTTTTGAGGCACGGACATCCCTAAGCTCTCGGAAAAAATATTTTTTTGCTATTCTGATGCTCGATTTCAGAAAAGAAATATTTGAGTTCCGGCTGGATTTCATCAAAATAGAAAAACAGAATGGCAAAAGGCTATTGTGAAGTCGGTACTCTTAGGAAATCAGACGTAGTTCAAGATCCATGCCCCCGTGGACTTGGGAGGCTAGTGGAAGGGAAACGAAAATGTTAGGGAAATAATATTTGGATTTTCCCCCCCCTCTTCCTCTGCAGTGCTGTGGAAGTATTTATATATCCGGAGAAAGTTCTCTAGTAAATTCTGGAGATCTTCGGTATTTAAATGTCAACATCGATTTGTTTATTTATTGCTTAGCTTATCGTAACCGACTCAATAACAAATCTAATCATGTTGTGCAGGGAGAAAATATTCTCATTATGTATTTCCCCTACATTATAGTTAACTATTGCGTTTGAATTCAAGCTGTAAATTCAATATTATCAAGTAATTACTTTGTAGTGGAGTAAACTAATTTATTAGCATTAATGTTTATATGCCTTTTTCTTATTTTACAAGGGTTACCGTTCACAAATCAAACGCTCTGGACGTATCCCTGTAATGAACTCTTTATTTTGGTTTGCTGCAAGAACTTCTTATGCTTACTCCACGCCTGTGAGCTGAACTTGAAATTAATGAATTAATCTTGCAGCTTGACATATTTGCTAGAAAGTGGATGGAAAGAGATTGCATGTCGTCAAAACCGCTAGCAGAAGACTGCAATGTCGTTTAGGGATTGTAAAAAGGTTTGGGGGCTTTCCCTCTCTCTCCCTCTTTTTTTTTCTCTCTCTCTTTTTTTTTTTTTTTTTTTTAACTAGAGGTGGGGAGGGGTGTGCAAGAGCTCTGGTTGGCTTTTCCCTTCACGCTGTAATTTTGCTCGCATTTACTTTCCCCCTAGTTTTTTATTTTGCGGGGGGTGGTCGTGGTGGGGTGGTGGGTGGAGTGGGCTGAGGGGGTCGGAAGCCCTCTTTTGGTGTCCGAGCATTGGCTATTTTCCCTGTATACACGCACCGTTCAATTCCGTCGATGAAAACCTCTCCCCACACCCTGCACACACGCAGACACTCCTCCCTTCGAACAAAAAGGAATGTATAAGGATTTCAGTGACTTTGAGATAACAAAGGCGCCACCATTGCCGAGCCTCGCCCCGCCTCTGTGTGATGGCAAACAAATTCTTGCACTTGTATTAGGGCTTTTAAGGCTATAATTGAACACGGCGCGTCTAGGGGAACCGAAAACAGTTCTAGACTGACCTGCGGTTTTATAGCACTTTGGCAGTCAACTTCAGCTTGTGTCAGAGCAGACATGACAGAGCTGCCCAACACTTAATCGCGGGACGCCACCTCCTCGGACTCACTGCAGCCGCCCTCTTGAATATCAATAAATTGCAATCCTTGGGGCTAGAAATGGGGAGCAGAGCTGGCACAGGTTTGTATGGGGCTCTTTGCCGCTCCTCTCTGCAGCCGGGGCTGCGGCGCCGTGCGAGGCTCCGCTGTGCCAGAGGTCGGGGCTGCCTCTGGGAAACAAAGGGAAATTAAGGCAAGAAGGGCGAAAAGGCAACTGGAAATAGGAGTGTGTGGGTGTGCGTGGGTGTGCGTGTGTCTGGGCATATATGTGCTTGCACAGCATGCACACGTGCGGCCCCGATGCCTGCTTTTGAACCGCTCGAGCTCTCTCCCCCACCTCTCCAAACCAAGCAGCCTGTTTCTCTCCTAGCGGGTTTGTAACGCAGGGGGACCCCAAAACGCCTCCGGGTGCCGCCTGCACAACAAGCGGGAAGGGTGATGGGGAAAACCGAGGGGGGCACAGCTCGTCTGGGAGCCAGTAGACACCCAAGGCACAGGCTGTTCTCTGCTTTATTTGCTGTTAAGTGAAACAAGAGATAATGTACGCTTAAAGTCCCGGAATGTGTGGGTAATTGCAGGGAGCCTGCTGTTAAGTTGCTGTGTTCAGCACAATTATCAATGTTGATTATTTGGTCTAATGTTGAATTGCTCTTTTAATACAGTAATTGGAACTTCCGCGTTGAGGAAGGGGGAAAACCGAGCCTTCCCCTCGCTAACCTCACTGAGAACAACATAAACAAAGGCAGGCATTTCGTTTGGAGAAGCAAAATGCATTCGTTACGCCTTCCCATGTATTTCGACCGGATTAGAGGGGGTAAAACCGCTCTGAATTTGGAACCTCTGCTGCAGGACGGTTTTGCAAAGGAGAAGCGTGGCCAAGAGGTGGGGAGACTGCTACCCATAGCTAAGCTAAACAAAGGAGGGAGAAAAAAGCTCCATCTCTTCTTTGGAGGAATATAAACAGAACTAGGACGCCTCGATAGTCTAGCTTTTACATATACAGATGGCGTGCAAAGGGAACTGTTTAACTCACTACTGCTTCTCCAAAAGGTCAAGTTCTATTGTATCTAAATTGTTGTCTTTTTGTACCGGGTTTTGCTTGAAAAATATTTTAAGCCGATCATTTACCTTGCCAGTTGGGTGGGTGCCTCTAATTAACAGGAGGAACGTGTGCTAGAAGGAATTTGCGTCAAGAGGAGCTAATTAAAATATTACAGGATCGCTGGCTTCAATTTCTCTACTTCTCTCTCACAGGGAGGGTGAGGGGTATTACGGCTCCAGCTGGAGAAAATATCTAAGGAACTAGGACAGTGTTTTCTAAAATTGAGGGTTGATTACAGTCTACAAAGGCTTATTAGAAAAGTGTAGCATTAGGGAATTCTAAATGTTGCTGCCAACGAAAAGCGCACCGTCTTCCCACCTTTACCAGTGCAAATAGGGGCACAAGGCGATAATTCGTCGCAAAATTTGCCAGGAATGCAGCTTCAGGAAAAGCTGCTGATTATTTGGATTTTAAATATCTCGGGCTCAGAAGTTCTTGAAAGGCGTTCCTTCTCTGCTTGCCGTTTTGTCTGTTATGGAAAGAAGCTATACATATACTTTTTAAAAAACCTAAATATTTTTGCTTAAGATTGAAATAGAATGAATTGTTACAGTAGCTAGCTAAATAATTTAAATAATGGGTGATTTTATATATATATTTGTATATATATGTGTATATATCCCTGAGGTGGAAGCCCCGTGCTGTGGCATGGCACAGACTATTTATTGTCCAAAATGTGAAGCGGTGTGGTTGTGATTTTGCTAGGAAACTGAAGAATAACATAAAGAGAACGAGCAGTTATAAACAGTATTTAATTCAACATATTTTTTTTTTTAAAACCACATTACATTAATTCAGGGGCTTTAACACCTTAAAAGGCTTCACTCATCTGGGCTAGAACATTTTAGATTAATTTTTAACATTAATTAGCAAAATCCTTTCATTTCCTCCGTCATCCTCCGTGTCTTTTTAAGTTACTGAAATTAAGAGAGTGATTGCTTTTTTCCCTATCAAGCCTCCCCTCTAGTCTGAATATTAGGATTAAACGACTGCGGACCTACAGAGATATACCCATTGTTGGCGACCAGTTATGCTATTTAGCATCCTTTTGAGCAGATGAACATCTGAGGGGTCTCTGATAGCTGCAAGTAGCCGAAATATTGTGGGCTTTATTATTATTATTATTTTTTTTTATTTATTTTTTTTTCTTCAGGAGGGGAAACTACTTCCAGACAGATAACTTCACGTTTCGGGTGCTATTATCTTGCTCTCTGGCAGTCAAATGATTCGTGTTCCGAGAGCCTCCCGGCGCCTTCCCAAGGCGCGGGGAGTTTCTCTCAATGTCGTGTCTCCTCACCCCCGGTTCCCCAGCCCTGAGCTCCCGGGTGCCGCGACGCTGAACCCCTCTAAAATGTTTATATTTACTGCTCGGAGCCTGCTCCAGAAAGACAATGCTGGCGGGTTTGGCAATAGGACGGACGTGAGAATAGATTTCCACAGGCCAGCTACTATATCAGAAATTGATTGACTGACGATACTTCTATAAATGTCTCATTTTCTCCCCTGGAACACTCTCGGAGGTTCTCCCGGCACATGAAAACATACACACAGTCACTAATTTCTCCCCTGTGCGTCCAGATGCAGGTGCAAGATACTTGTAGCAAACTTAGTCTGCGAGAGAGGGGTATCTAGAGCCAGCGGTGGGCTCTAAACTGGTGCGAAAGCAAATTTCCTTGGTTATAATACGCCGGTACAGAAGAGCAAGCACTTTCCACGGACTCACCACCCAGACTCACAAAACACCGTGTCCTTAGCACCGTTTGTAGTAAGCAGGTACCAGTCCCCTTTCGTGTCAATGTATTTTATGAAGAATTAAAAGCAGAGCGATTTAGGGGAACATCCCCAGTGATCCCTTGAAAGTGAGGTGCTAGTGATGGACAGTTATCCCTGCGGACGGCCATATCCCAGGCGATGTTCCCATCAAAGTTCACCCGCAACCGGGAGAGCCCCTTTACACTGCGCATAAAAAAAAAAAAAAAAAAAAAAAAGAAAGAAAGAAAGAAAGAAAAAAGTCCGCCAAAACAGTCCCATGTCGACTTACATTTAAAAGTATTGCTAGAATCGATGCCTTGAACTTGACCTTAGATTTGTTAATCCAGGAAATATATTCAGTGAGAGGGAAAAAAAATCCTATCCCGTTGACTCTGGCAAAGGAGCATTTTCTGCCTACCCATTTAGGATATAAACAACGCACGAGAGTTATGAGATACATAATATGCCCTCTAGATTAAGCCCAGAAAGCTACAGAGAGTGAAATGCTCCAACGCCGAGACCAGTCTGTGGTAGCTAGTCTGTTTCTGAGATGCCGAGATCCTCACTCTGCCGCAGAAATTCACGACAAGGTAATTGACTGGGATTCTAAGCTAAATTGAATTTTATAGGATATAAGGTTCTCTCTAATGCACATTAAATTTTAACAATGATTTATAAAGGTATTTCATTTTTTTATTTAATTATTTTGCCCAACTCGCCAAGAAACACATCGGATTTTACTGTACCACTGCTAACTTTATAGGAGAGCCTTATTCACATATCGTGAAACCCACCGAACTAAAGACATTTCTTCATCAATTCTTGCTTTAGGGGGCGGGTACAGGAAGTATCGCTATACCGGTACTGTCAAATCAACGACTTCAAAGCTCCAACTTCATATTTTGATGGACTCTCAGAAGTGTATTATAATTAAGGTACCTGTACTTGTGTAACATTTATAGGAAGCCATTTGTATAACACGAGCTTAAAGTACGTGCTGCACTTTAGGATGCAATCATACGCCCATGTACAGCTCAGCCAGCTCATAAGGGTCGTTTCTTGTCTCTTCTCTCACGTGTAAAGCAAAGATACCCACAAAAGCAACTCTTCCTCTAAGCCTAATATGGCTGCTCTTGCCTCTGCCGGGGTGGGAGCCCGCTCACAGTCCCGCTTGTTTCCCTTTCCCGACTTTTCAGCAAATGCTGAATCTAATATCACTCCTTCCAGAAATCGGGGCGCATAAACATGACAGATCCACATTGTCTTCAATTTGCCCGAGGGAATTCGGGCAAAACATCCCGAATGGTACCAGACGAAGTGTGGGAGTTACCCGTTCTTTCTCTTTCGGTTTTATTTTCCCATCAAGTGTTCATACAGCACGATTTTTAGAAATCCTCACATATTTAATTGTAAACTATCCACTAGCTGGAGAAGAGGCCCATTCAAGATTGCTTTGTTTTTAAAAACTATTTTTTTTTTCTTTTTTCGCCTACCAGAAGGCATTTCGAATGCTAAAGCCAGGCTTGAAATAACCCGCTTTTTCATTACTCCTCACACAAGCCGACTGATTAGGTCGTTTTATACCACCAGGAATAAATGAAAGCAATTTGCTTAGTGCGTTCAAATCAAGGCGATTACGACGAAATTCAGATTAATTAAAACTGACAGGTTACAATGCCCGGCTGGCATTTTTCTCTCTAGATACGCACAAACAATGGCGAAAAGCAGACAGGTTAAACATCCTTCCCCGTATTTCTTCCACACGCAGCCGTCCACCCTCCTCCCCGGCACTTGAATGATTAAAATAATTTCAGAGGCAAGTACACGGGAATAAAACAACCGGGGATAAAAACCAGGAGAGGCTTTTCCGTGCAGCCTGTCCCAGCTCTGCAATACAACACGGCGCAGCACAAAGCCAAACAACCAGCAGCTCTATCTGCAAGTCTGCTCTCGTCCTGGGCTCTGACCCCAGCCTCTCCTGGCGCACTTTCATGCCAAGAGCCCTCTTTGCTTCCCACCTATGCTAGAGCGGAAAGCAGCATCCCAGGGAAAGGTGGAGCCGGCACCCAAGCTCCGAGAAAATCTTACTTTTCTCAACCGGCTCTTCGGCTCTATTAGCATCAGCTCGGGCAGCCGCCTTCCCCCAGGTCCCCGCAGGAGAAGCGGCACCTCGGCCTCATACACCGTGGGAGAAAGGGAGCGGGATGGGTGGGTGGGCTGGGGGAAGAGCAGGGGCCTGGGAAACTCTCCACAAAGGCCTCCCGAATGACTTTGCTCCAGTCATGCAGGGGGCTTTTTTGCGAGGGGAGCGGGCGGGTGTTTGCTGTTGGCTTGTTTGCTTAGTTCACCACCGAGCAGGGGGAGAGCAGAAATATTGAGCCGCTTCCAGGAAGAGTACGAAAATCTTACCCCAGCATCCAGAAGTCTCTCGCCTGTGCAAAAATATATCCCCACGGAGACTGACAGTTAGGATCCCGCGCTGGGCTGTAGATCTCCAGTTCAGTGAGGATGGATTGCATATTTTTTGGTTTCCTCTCTTACAGATTAAATGTACACGGTCCACCAAACATTCCTTCTCGATTTTTCAGTGTCTTGGGTTGCTGTGGATTTGGGGGTTTATATATTTTTTGTTCTAGTTGTTGGTTTGCCTTTAGATGGAGAGAAATCTAGCCACTGGGGCACATCGTCCTTCCTGCCAGCTTCAGGCAAAATGCAGCGATATCAAAGGCTAATGACGATTATTGCTATTATTATTACTACTACTATTATAGCTATTTATTTTTTCCTTTTTCTCTCTCTCTCTCTCTCTTCCCCCCCCGCCCTCTCTCTGTCTCCCCCTCTCTCTGTTTCTCTCCTGGTCCCTTAGGATTTCCGATGGCGATTTGCACACAAGGTGATTGCAGGAGGCTAAAATGCTGTCTAATTCCACGGATTCCCATCGCACGAGTAGGAGTAATGAAAAAAAAAAAAAAGTCCCAGTGTTTTTGATCACGAGACACCCGGCCGTTCCTCCCCAGTACACCCTGGGTCACAGTACAGTAATGACCGTGGGTTGTGCGTTGTAGGACTTGACCTTTCCTACGTAGAAGAGGGCGCTTTACGCTAAGGGGAGGGAAGGGAGGGGGAAGCGGCGGGAGGAAGAGAGATGCTCTCTTTGGGGATGTTTAATCACAGTTCAGATCTAGGAACGGGCAAAGCTTCTGCCTAGCAGTACGCCATGTTGAAGCTATTCACTGGAGGAAAAAAAAAAAATAATTCTTTTTGGGGGTGCAGGGGCGGGAAGGAGGCCGAAGGGAGGAGGGAGGAGGATAGACTTAATGAACATTAGCATTTCGTACCCTCGTTCATGAATCAACTGCATTCGAGGGGGAGGGGGCCGAGGGGGCAGGGAAAGACTCACGGCGTGGCCAAAACACCCACGGCCGGACCCCCGCAGCCGCGGCCGGGGCTCATGGGCCCGACCCGGCACCCACCGCCCCACATTCCCCCCAGTCCACTCGGAAAAGCCACCCCCTGGCTCCCTCCCCCTCTTCTTTTTGGACTCCTTTACCGGCCGAGAGCGCGCAAGGACATCTCTTCAAATGCTCATGAAAGTGCATTGAAACGCATCTAAATGTTATGAATGGCGACAAACGGCCTTTTAGCGCCTGCCAATATTTTTTTTGTATTAAACGCTGTCTTGATTTTATGGCTAATGCTGCCCACGGAGAATGCTGAAATGCACCAGGAATGGGGTTTTATTTACCCCGTAGATATTTTTAATGTATAGGCTAAAGGCCGACATTCTTACCAGTTCTCTCAGACATATATATGTGTATATATATCCAGATATATATAGAGTCGTTTTTCTGGAAAAAAATGGCCGATTTTCTGGACTTTTCAATATTTAGAACAACATTCCGGGTTTTCAAATGGGAATCTTTCTGAGCAAGAGGCAACCGAAAAATAATATATATAGATTTAGAGTTACTCTTTTTCGGAAATATGCTCCTGTCAAGGTTTATTTCCCATAGCAAACCACCTTTGCTACTGCCAAGTGCTCTAGGCGGGGATAGATTAAATACCAGATTATTCGCTGGGTGGGAAAAAGTATAGCATTTGTTATACCTGTCTGTCTGTGTCAAAGACATGAGGACACTTTCTACCCATGGGAAAACAGGGACCCACGGCGCCAAGAATTAGGCGATTATAAACTAACATTTCCAGACACTGGGAATTAAAATATATGTCTCTGAATCCAAGACTGAAAGTGAACTACGTGGAGACTGAAGTGAAACTGGACTTTTTTTTGTCTTTAATTATATTGCGCTCTTTGCACTAGAAATTAAATGCTGCTCTGATATTAGTGTTCCAATAAATGCACTAAATACACATTAATAACTTGCTCTCTCTGTCCCTTAAACATCTCTCCACATCTACTAAAATGTAATACCTAACATTTTTTATTCGACGGAATCTGAGAAAATAAAGACTGTACTACGTTTACATACGTTTTGTTTTTTTAATTTTGTGTTTGTCTTCCTTCCAAGTCCTTCTTCCGGCACATTTTCTTATAGTTTGCAAATAAAACTTCTTGCACACGTAGCTCTACACAGCAATCCGTGCACAGTTAAGTTTCCCCCCACCATTTTAAAACATCCTTTGTAACGCCGGGAACATAAATAATAATTCTCTCTGAATCCCGTGCAAGGACGGACGTCGTGAATTAATGTATCACGTTGCTTAATTATTTTCGTTGGTGATATATCCACTTGTAAAACGTATTAGGGATGTATTTCAGAACTCTGGCGGCAGACTGGTGAGAGGGGAATATGCAGTACAACAGCAATTTGTACTTGAAAATGTATGTGCCAACAGCTTTTGGACGGCAAATGAAGGCAATAAATAACATGAACACACACACACCTACATGCCCGCTCTCCCCCACGCTTCGAGGCCACAGCTACCCGGCACAGGGATGCAGGGATGGAGGCGCGGGGGCTGCGTGGGTGCAGCCGTGGGGAGGCAGACACGCGGGACCACCGGAGCGAGGGCGGGAGTGCCCGCAAGGCCCGCGGAGAGCGAATCTTCCGTGGCTCGGAACCGCAGCCTCCACGGTCTTGGTGCTCCGCCGGCCACCTCCGCTCCCCTCAGCTCCCTCTTCTCGGTGCCCGGAGTCCCTGTCTTTTCTCACCTGACCCAGCCACTCGCAGCATGGGATGTTTCCAGAGCCGGGCCCGACGGAGGCAGCGGCTCTGCTCGGCTCGGCTCAGCTCGGCTCGGCTCGGAGCGGCCTCCCCGCGGCACCGGGCGTGAAGCCTCCGCCGCGGCCGCCAAACGCCAGAGACTATAGCGAAACAAACAGCACCAAGGACACCTAACCTTAATCTGAAGCTCCAGAAGC
>JAHLSL010000044.1:11998226-12018529 GCA_025920805.1 Petroica traversi | reverse complement strand
AGGGCCCGGCTGCCGCCCGCAGGTGACGCGGGGACCGCGGCGGCAGGAGCATGTGTGCCGCACGCATCGGCGCTGTCTCCTCCTGACAAAGTGGATGTGTGATTAATGCCGACCGACGGCTGCCCCCAGCCCTGCTCCCCCTCCCATCTTCTCCTCCCTCCCGCCCCCTCCTCCCGAGGTCCTCCGCTGGTTTCAATAAAACGCAGGATCTAAGCTTTCTCTCCTTCGAATCAAAGAGGTGTTACGATTGGCGAAACGAGGGGCAGATGGGGTATTTTCAAAGATTCTTCCAAGCAATACGCAGCCGAGACTCCCGGTTTCTCGGGAAGCGAACGTTGTCCAGTAAAACAATGGCAGCGAATAAATCAGTCATCGGGTCCTTGTGGGGATCCTGGGGTGGTTTAACCCGGGTGGGTGACTCTCCTTCCCCGATCCTGCTCCTTAGAAAGTTAATAGGCGGCGCCGGCGATTTATCCCGGGGTGCCGGAGGGGGAATAGAATGGCCAAGGCCAAAGCAAGGGGGAGAACTCTGCTTTTAGCAGGGCCGCGTGGCGAGCGGGGCTGCGGGTGGCCGGAGTGTCCGTGGTCACGGTGCCGGGCAGCGTCCATCCCGTGCCCACCCGCTCGGAGCTCGGGCAGCACCGCGGGGCTCTCCCGGTCCATCGCCGCCGCGTCAGCGCTGGGCGGACTGTGTTGTTCACCCGGCTGTTAAACTGTGGGCGACGCGGCTCTTTTCTTTTATTAAAAATTTTTTCCCTTTTCCCACCCCTTTTTTTTCTTTTCTTTTTTTTTCCCTTTTTTGTTTTCCATTTTTTTTCCTCCCAGAAGGTTGAGCGGGTGAAAAGTAAGATTTATAGGCCTCTGTGAAAATGTGAAAATTAAAACAAGTCTTTCAGGTGTGAAACACACTCCCGAAAATCAGTTTCGAGATTTATTTGCTCAATTTTTAGTTGGTAAACTCCGTATTACTCCTAAGGGAAAAACTTCTCTCTTACAGAGTGCACACGGCAGGGTTTGCACTCGCGCAGAGGAATCATACCCTGAAAGTGGTGGTAAAGCCCTTCCGAACACGACTTTTTTCAACCTCGCGTCTGACTGTCCCCCTGGAACAGCGTGAATTTTCTGCTGCCTTGGTTCAAGGGAAGCAATAGTTTTTACGGCCTGCACCACGGCTGCAGCTGAAAAGTTTTGCATGAAAGATGAAGAGATTAGTGCCCCAGAGCTAGGTTTTCTGCCGGAGAGCTTGGAGTCGTGAACAGTCGCGACATTTTACTAGTCAGTGTGCTTTTTACTGCAGAGTTCGACCGCTCTATCGAAAGCGATTCCTGGAGGGGTATTTTTGCACGGAGTTTCGTTTTTACGTGGTCACTCATTTTAAAACTTGAGGTGCTCAAAATCAAGGTATAACCATTTAGTGAAAAATAACCTGCCCCAGCACTCTACTGCTAATGAACAGAAATTATTCCACTTTCATCTCACCCCTCAGAAATATTTTTACTTAGAAAGGGCTGGCTGCTAATTGGGGTGCGCAGTTGCCTTTAATCTCTAACATAGTGCTTGGAACATACCCAGAATGAATTAAAATAAGTCTGATACACAAGAAGAAAACATGGCTTCCCAGTAAAACCCGTTTTATGATCACAGCTTTTGTGCTACGTCAAAATGTTAAGTTTAGGCATTCAGGGCATAAAGAATGAAAACCCCTTTTGAAAGTCACAATGCTCACATTTGGTACTGTTTTAATATTTTCTGTTAGAAGTACAAATAAGGAATACCTTTTTTTTCTAATAAACTATGGATGAAGTATAAATTTGCATGTTTATGTGTAGCTTGTATGCTGAAATCATCACCTGAACCTATGGATAAATATATGTATTTCTCCTGAAAGCAGACTGTGGGAGTTTATTAGACCACCATCCCCACAGAAGAGCTTTCTCCTATTCTACAGTACTGCTAGGAGGGAGAAAGAGGAAATGGTGTGCATGTATCTATCTGTATGTACAGGAGGGATCTCTGCCGCCCTGTTGTGCAGCTTTGGTTGAGTAAACTGCAGATCACAGTTTCATGGTAGCTCAGTGAGTGGCCAAAAAAAACCCCCCAAAACCAAAAAACCCCAGAGGTGGAAACAGCCATGATAAAGCCTGCATCGTATGGCTTGCTGTGCAAAAGTAAACGCTGCACTGAACACCTAGAAGCCCCAAATTTGCTGAACATTGTTTCCACCAAAGAAATTTTTTTTTTGGGTTTCTGTGGTTGAGAGGGCATTTGGCTTGTTTGTTTGCTTGTTTGTTCTATTTATAAACATTCCTATGGAGCTTACCCACAGAGCATCTGCATGTCCACTGGAGTCAGATCTGGTTTCCTGGGTGAAGTTGCACCCTTATTCAGTAGCAGCGTGTTGGAAATGTCTGCTAAAGAAGGAATCAACCTTCCTGCAGCCTCTGGCAGGGGCTGGAGTCTGCACCCTTCCTAGGATACTTCCCCACAACAACACAAAATAGTTAAATGATCCTGAAAGCCACTCAAAATAACAGGAGCGAGGTAAAATGTCTTGTGTTTGTCAAAGGATTTCAGAAAACAGGTGAAGAATTAAGATAGGACTTAATGCTATGCATATCGCATGTAAATGAAATATTTAATCTGCCATTTCATCTATCCTGTGTGCTCAAACACCTTCAACAGTTCTTTGAACAAATATTTAGTTTCCAAGCTATAAATTTGTCTTATGCAAAGAGAAAGCTTTTAGGATCTCCAGTTTAAACTCGTTTGTACCACTTGTTGTGGTGCTGAGAATTATCAAACCGGTCAGCTTACCTTTCCCACGAGTGGTAATTAAAAGAGAGCTAGGGGCTGTGAGGGGTGGAGTAAAAGAAGGAATAATAGCAATAAAAAAACAAATGTGAGCTCACATGATGTGATTAGCATTCTTCCTAGTTAATTTCTTTCTTTAGTAAACTCCTGATTTCCTCCTTTCCCAATACCTGAGCATCAGCTCTGTCTTTATAGTAACCCCGCAGCATATTGAGAGCCCTTATTAATGTAATTGTTAAAACTGTTGAGGAGAGGAGCTCTTACAGTATTCTCCAGTGTGCCAGAGGAGTTATGTAAAATTAGGGCATCTGTGCCATATCCTGACATCCAAGGAAATCCCACAGAAATTGACTGGTATTTTATTCCACTGGGTTGGGATGAGATATGAAAGGAAGAGAGAAAAGGAAGATCCTGAAAGCCTTCCACAGAGGTAAGTCCTCTACGCTTCCAGGCAGAAGAAAACCAGCCATGATGACAGTGAATTAGTGGCTTTTGACAGGCAGGTGAGGGGCCCCTTTTCCAGTCCCAGTCTTCAGATGTGGGGGTTGAAGGGGGAGCAGGAACCTTTCCCAGCGACCCTACACTACTTAGCATTTATGGACGGATAAAGCTGAACATTGGACAGGACTCCCCAAAGGAAAAGAACCTTTCAGTGTAGCCATCAACCTGTCATCACTGCAATAAAGGTGTAATGCACAGGAGTGCTGGTAAGAGCCCGGGGTTTATTTCCTGGCCCTGTCACATGACATGGGGCCAGGGTTACCAGAGGTTACCCCCTCACATGGAAAGGATCAGTGGTCATCGGCTCCAGCAGCTGCTTGTCTCTTCTCCTGTCTCAATTTTATATTCAGCTCATGCGTGTGCCTTGTTAAAAAGGCGAACCTGGCAACACTGATCAGCCCAGCCATGGAGATGATGGATGAACTGCATGTTTGCCCACAGCCTGTAACATCAACCGTGTCACGGCCAAAGGCTTGAACACCTTTCTGCACCCACCCTGGAAGGATTCCTTTTCCCAGCTGGTGGAGACATATCGGTGGGTCACATCCCAACATTGCAATGCTTTTTCCAAACAACTTATTTGTTACCTTCCAAGCCAGTCCCTCTGCAGTGATCTGCTTGCATTTGTGTGAAATGGGATTCTTTTTTGGCTGGGCATTGCAGGGTTAGACTTTCCATGCTTGTGGTACTGTGAAACCAGTGTCAGGAGTTCTGTGGGAAAGCTAGACAAAGGCTTGGGCTGTATCATTCCTTGTCATGAAGCTCCTTGTTACATGAGATATGCAAGCTCTGTTACAGCCTCTTGGCTGCTGCAGAGGGGCACCATGGCAGCAGTGACAGGGAAGGCCTGGAAGGAAGGAAAACGGAATGGGAGTAACCAGAGACTACAGAATTAATAAGAAAGACTGTTTTCCACAAAATGTTGGTTATGATGGCTTTGCTGTGGCTTCCTCCAGACAGACACTTGTCAGACAACACTGTCCTACCCAGGATGTGGGTGTAGGTAAATGGCTTTCTATGAAGCCTTGCAATAAAATCTACCACAGAACATTAGAGAGTGCAAAGCATTGGTTATAGATCTTGGAGGTTTACATTACTTTTATAGAGAGTTTGGGTTATATTTTAGATTTACTTAGTGTTACAGAGCCAAGCAGTGGTGTTGCACACAGAAAATATTTGCTGCCTCTAAAGAATCAGAACTGTGGCTGAGCCCTTTCATTCAGATTCCCACCCAAATGTACAAAATAACAGAAGTAGGGTGGCCAGGAATGCCTGAACTGATCATGTTCCAGAATGGGCCTGATCCTCCATATGGGTCAGGCAAATTCAGACTGGTTTTGTGTAGGCTGATAGTGGGAGGCTTCCAGTCACTCCTCCAGTGCTAAGGATTATTAGGGGTAATGATCACTTATTCATGTATTTTAATATTTTTGATTGCTGTTGCTCCTTAGCATTGTAAACAGGACTATGTGGAGTGTGCATAAAGCAGAGTACACCAAGATGTCCTCTGCCCTGGGGAGTTTTCTGGTTACAAGTAGAAAAAGAAGAGCTAGATGAACACTGAGAGACTTGGAAACACAAGAGAGTAGCTTACCTGAACACCATCTGCTTGATGGCACAGGTGGCTTGGAACAGAGCTGACAGCAGACTTTTTCATGAAAAAGTCTTAAACAGATGTTTAAGCTGTAATGTTTTGGAATTTTCATTTTGATTTCCTGAGAGGGAGAAGGAAGAAGTTTCAACAAGGTCAAAATGGGGAGAAAAGTAAATTGTTATAAAATAGAAGTGCAAGATAAACCCATGAAGCTTGCCATTAAAAATTATTTGTCCTTCCAGTTAAAATCTGCTGTAATGAGAACCGAGTTGTTTTCACTTCAGATGTTGTACGGTAACTGTGTAATGCCTGGGTTGTCCCTAAGCAGATGAACTGGATTGCAAACTGGATATATCCCTTTTCCAGGGGGACACTCTTGAAGGAGTACTGTAAAGCAATCCTGATGAACAGAATAAAGTGGTGAGTAGTCCTTATAATCCTCAAATATCAATATGAATACCAAAGACAATGTTCTTCTTAAAAATACTACAGGCAACAACATTCAAGTTTGGGGTTTTTTCCATTAAAAAACTGATAACTGATCACTACCGCAGTCATCACCATGAAGTAACTAATTTTAGCCCAATTTTACAGGCTAGGAAATGGAGTCAGAAAGATTAGAACTTGCCCAAGGCCACAGAGCTAGCAGCCAGGCAGGAAGAAAACTCCAGATTTCCTGGCTCCCACTCTCCTCCTAAATTTATCATCCACACTCCAATGACATCAGAACAGAGGACTTTTTACACTGAGATAAAAAGTATCCATTTTTAAAATATGTCATGAAGTTGCACCCAAAATCCTCTTCACAGAACCAGGCACTGCTGGAATGTGACTTAGCATGTTTTAAAGCAGTTTTGCAACACCCTGCACAACAGGATACAATGTGAGAGTGGCCACAGCCAAAGCCTCTGCTCTCTGAACTAACTGGAATGGGATACAAGGAAGAGCTGCACTGTGGAACTGTGCAAGTCAGAAATGGTGGTAGAGCAAGGGCAGCCAGAGCTGGCACAACACTGAAGTGGATTTTGGATCAAGGGATACCTGCCTTACTAAAGCAAAACCCCCTATCATTTCAACTAAGGTATTGCCCATCCAATTTCATAGGTAAAGTGACAAGCAATGGTTGGTTAAACCATTCAGTATGTGCTCATGCCCACTTCATATCTCACTTCTATATAAACAGGTTTTTAATCATCTAGGGGGTAATGAATATACAGGAATGGGCATGAGCACATGAGCAGGAGCATCCACAAAATGCAGCATTTCACTGAGGGATGTGACTGATAATACATCTTGGATTTAGTTGATATAGTAGGTTACCGCTGTTTTCATTCCAGCTGTAATAAAGGGGGATGCCCATTCCTCAGCCTGGTGTGTTAATTTAAACTGAAATCATGTTAGGTTAATTAATAACAGTAGCTGTGAGTGAGGCAGCTGAAGGTAGCTAGTTCTTCCGCCTTGTCAGCAAAGCTGTCAGCACAGGAATTAGAGAGACTAATTAGTGTGTTCCAACAGTGGTTTCTATAATTCTATTTTCCATTTCATTGCAATGGACTAAGAGGTGCTGTGCCCATCAGTTGTGCTGTCACAGCTGAGAGATGGTAACTTACAGCTGAGCACACCATCATTGCTGAAACTTCCTGTCAGGATCACTGGGGGTGACCTGCTCTTTCCTGCTCAGGTGAGGCAACTGCAAAAGAAATTAATTTCAACTCCTTATATTCAACCTCTGTGCAGAATTGGTCTGGGTTGAGATTTGAGATGAGAATCCACATGTAGACTTATGGTAAACCTTTAGCACATCTTAGTTTAATTTAATTACATTTAGATTTAGATTAGATGAACTTAGTGCAAACCAACAGAAGACATTCACTCACATTGAACTAGGAAATTATTGAAAGGATCACACTGTGTTAATGAGCGTCTACTCTTGAAAGCTCATGCAAATTATGATAGGATCTGAGTGTAAAATACAATGGCTCTCCCAGAGTACCTCTAAACGTGAACATTCTTGTTTTGAACAAGTTCCTGTGTTCTTCCTTATCTCCATTGGCAGCTCAGGTTTGTCTAACCAGGAAATTCACCTTGGGCTGAGATGGGGTGTGGATCTGAGGTGAAACAACCAGTCCTGTGTGGACGTTCTTAAGCATTTCCATGTGTGAACAAGCCTTTGCCCTCCAGTCATCCAGAAGAGTCTGTATGTTGAGCCCTGTCACCCAAGTTCCATGTATTTCAAAGTACAAATTACTCTGTGAACTTGCCTGGTTCGTAGGTGAGATCTGCCTTCTCTATTTTGTTGTAGGTAGACACGTGACAACCAGTGTTTGCTCTGGAGTCATTGAGTATGCAAACCCTCTGAAAGGTGTTGGTTAGCCCAATTCAAATGCCCACGGTGCACAAATCATGAGAATTGCTTTGATTAACTTCTACTCTACTAAGAGTGCGCAAAAACTTCCAGACAGGATTCAGAGAGAGAAGGAGGGCTTAATCCTTTAATTAGTGCAGACAAAGTGCATCTAAAGGCTGGTTCTTACACATTGGAAACTCCAGTTCTGCAGTGTTGATAGGAGATTACTGAGGTTTAGGGTTAGGGTTAGGAACAATTTCTTACTGGTGTGAAGGCTTGATGCCACAGAAAACACAGCCTGTGACCAGTGCATCTGCCATTCATGTAATGTTGGTGCCTCTCATCTCCATGCAGGGCTTGGAAGACACCACATTTTCATTTGGAACATCCCCATCTTGTACACATGCTCCTGTCTCAGAAATGAGGAACTGGCTTGTGTTTCAGATTGCTTACATCAGGACACGTGCAGACCTCCCTTTATCTGTCAGAGGTCTGAAGAGGACCCACTTGATAACTTTTGGGGCATTTACCCCATGGAACTCTGTTCCAGAGACATTTCTTGGAGGGGAGGTAGAGACGGATTATCTCTAAGTGTTGTACTATCAGCAGGAAAATACTTGGTATACACAGAGCTAAGGAGTAACGAGAGTAACATTCCTACTCAGAGAACTATGGAGTTGAGGGCACTTCTTTCCTGATTCTCTGTCATCATCATGATATGCCTTGATTTCCCTTCAGCTCCTGATGGCTGGATTAGGATCCAACCTTTTGAAAATCAGACCCTTTGGTCCTTTCAGCAGCTGTCCTTCCACTGTCCAATTTTCATGCTTATAAACCCATTTGATTTCATCCTAATCTGCACAAAGTTTGAATTTTTATGAACTGGAAGAGTTTTGGCCTACAAGGCTCTGGAGTTGTTATTAGATGGAATTAATATATCTGTCATGCAAAGATTCTCTCAAGAGTGTTCAGGTTTTTTTGGTCTTGAAAGTTTTTGGGTCTTTTTTCTGTTTTCCTTTTTTCTTTTGCCAGCATTCACTTTAATAGATTTTAACCCTTAATAATACATTACTTTGTATGTGCACGTATGCGTGTGAGTGTGTGCCTAACCCCCTAACCTGTGTGCAGTAATTTAAGGGGTTGGTTTACAAACCAAAGCCCTCCATCTTGCACGGATCTGGCATGGAAACCTCAGAGAACAGCCAGAAATCAATCCTCTCCACTCCCACCCTTTTTATTTCTGTGAATGAGTATGTAAGAGACCAATAAATCTAAAACTGTGCAGGCGTAGAGGAAATCATAAGAGTCAGCCTGGTGATATTACCACAGGGAGTTGTGAAATCACTAAGGATTTATACAAGCACACACGGAGATGTTGTCATTAAAAAAAAAAATAAATGGGAGGATGGTGTTTCTGCACTGTGCTGCGTGTGGCAGCCACCTCGGACACATGGTTCAGTCCCTCCCCTCTGTGCTCTGCTTGGGAACGCCAACCCAAGGGCAGAAATTTTTCCAGCCCCACCAGTGTTCTGGAAATCAGCTTTTGCTTGGGCAGCGTAAAGCAAAACATTTCTGGCTTGGTGTCCTTGGGGTTTGGGGAAGGATGTATGGGAGACAGAAGTGATTTCTCCTGCTACACCCAAATCTCATGGAGACCGTGTAGTCCAGACCCTGGGCAAATGGATACTGGGACCAGCAGCACCTGGGCCTTGGACTATTGCCCTTGGTGCTCCTGGGCCAAGAGGATGCTGCTGACCAGCCAAGCTGGCCATGCAACTCACTGAAGGGAGATGGAAGGTTTTGAATCTTCTCTACCTGCCCAGGGCTTCTCCCACAGCTTCAGGAGAACGGGACCTCCATAGGTTTCTTTGTAATTACAGCACCAGTGGTTATTTTTCTACACTGGGAGTACTAGATATCTGGGCAGATATGGCCCTGGAGAGCTAGGAACATCCTCCCCTGGATGCCAGGATGGGGGACTGGTGCAGGAAATAGCTCCAGAAAGAGTTGGCTGAGAGGAAGACAAGGATTGAAGAGAGATTTCTCCCTACCATTCTCAATCCAAAGGCCACTGTGAAGTTGGTTCGCTTCCTTCCCTTCAAGAGGGCCCCTAACAGAGGATGAGGCCTGGGTTCAAAGAGGATGGCTCCTCCCGTAGCTGTGCCCGGGGCCGGGGAGGAAAGGGCCGGGAGATGCTGTGGCCTCGCCCGCCGGAGCCGCTTCCCAAATGCACTTCGTGAGGTGCTCGGGGGAAAAAAAGCACGGCAGGGACTTAATTGCATCCTCCTGCCTACACCCCCCAGTTTCGGGGCCGGGGGCAGGATCCGAACTGTCTGGCTGTCTCTGCTGGGGGAAGGTGTAAGATAAGAACCTCCACGCAATTAACATTACCCCGTCTCTCGCAAAGCCGGGCAGCTCCTTCTCGCTGCTCTGGGAGAGGTTTTCCTGCGGAGCACCGCGAGCAGAGAGCTCAACCGAGTTCCTTGCTGCTCGGTCAAAACGGATTTGCGGCTTGATCTCCTAGTCCAAAATCCACACGCGATGGGATGAGACCTCCCGTGAAGGGGCAAACTGCGAGCTCCCACCTCTGGATTCTCCCCTCTCTAACCGCAGGCACCCTCCCGCGCCGGAGGGTGATTTGGAGCACACGCTCTCAGTTTTAATCCGATTTCCAGTGACTTTCCTGCACCCTACCAGGATGCCAGGAAAAGTTTCCCTTGCAACTTTTTGTTCTGCTTCTTCTCTCCGAGTTGTGAGGGCTTTTTTTTTTCTTTCTTTTTTCTTTTTCCCCTTTCTTTTCTTTTCTTTTTTCTTTTTCTCCTCTCTCCTCTCCTCTCCTCTCCTCTCCTCTCCTCTCCTCTCCTCTCCTCTCGTCCCTTTTACCTTTTTCCCTTTTTCTCCTTTCCCCCTTTTTTCCCTTTTTTCCTTCCCCCACCCCTCCCCTTTTTCTCAAGAAAGACACCGATTCAGTAGGACAGGTTGAGCTTTTGCTGAAGAACTGCAGTGCCCGAAATATCACCCTCACCCCGGGGGATGGGAGTTGACGACGGCGGCTACCATTGCCCTTCCACCCTCGGATGGTCCCCAGCGCCAGAGGGAGCGACCCGCTTCCTAAGGGCTCCAGGTTTGCCTTTTGCTCACCCAAAACATCGTTCTCTTCTCGAGGGAAGAGCTACAGGGAGAGAATAACCCCCTTTATGTTTAAGAATGACCCTCAAATATAAAGGTGTTTCAAAGTTTTCCCTATAGAACCATCCCATCACAATGCTGCCCTGGGAAGGATGTTAATCCAATAAAGTAATTCATGTTTCCTACGCGGCTAGAAATACTGTAAGAAATGAAGAAATGTGCTAAGTGAGAAAGGAGCAGCCCGTGGGATTTCTTCCACGTGTTTGTTTATTAATTATACTTTTTTTTTTTTTGAATGCTGGTTGGCAGCAAGACCAAAAGCATTCAAAACGAGTTTTGTGGACTGGGAATGACAAACCCCTACAGGTTTCAGTGCATCCATAGTATAAGGCATGTACATACTGGCGCATAGATGTAGTCTTTCTGGATTTAAACAGTTTTTTCGGAACTGGATTTTATTGGAAGAACAAGAGCAGGAAGAACACAAGCAGATATGCTATAGCTATGTTTTCGTGTGCATATATGCATATACATACGGGATAAGATGTGCCAAACAGCACGCACCACGGGTCTAAACGGGGAGAGCATATCACGTCCTAGAAGAAGTCAGCGAACGCGATTGAAGCAAAGAGGCATATTTATTTCGTTGTATTCTGTCTCCAGACGTCTAAACCCTGGACTCCTTGTGACAAAGGTTGGTTTTCCGGGGACCCTCCGAGAGCAGCAGAGAGTACCGAGCTGCTCCGGCCAAGCTGCTGCCGAGTGCCGCCGCTTCCCCGGGCACCGCCCGAGCAGGACCTGTTCGAGCTCCTCCCCTGCTCTACCTGCAGCAGCGGTTCCTCTCCCTGGGCTTGTTTTCCGAGAGGTTTAAGTCAGTCTGGGCAAAATGTTCTTGACTTCGAGGGACGCTGATGGCGAGGCTGACGTAATTTCTGGAAGAGGCAGAGACTTAGCCGCGGCTGCGGAGCCGTGCCCCCGGCAGGCGAGGAGCGGGGCGGTGCTGATGCCACCCGGCCGCCTGCGAGGCCGCTGCTCCAGTGGGTTCCTCCCTGCCCGCGGGAGGAAGGCGGGGGTAACCTCCGGAGTCTCGGCACCTCGGGCGGGAGCAGTCGGAAGAGCTGTCTGATCTTCTTGCTCCTTCTCATACACTCATTCCTGGCACAAGGGAAAAAAAAAAAAAAAAAAAAAAAAGGAAGAAAAAAACCGGAGAGGCGAGAGGGCGAGCGGTCTGGCTTGTCTCCTTTCATCTCTGCGGCCCATCAGCAGTGGGGGGCGCAAGAAGACAGCAGTTAGTGCAGGGCCGCGGTGATCACAGCCAGGGACCGCCGTCTGGGAGAATGGGAGGGAGGGGAGATGCCGCGGCTGGCGTTGCGGGAGGACGGATGCTGCCGGCGCCGGGAACGGGAGGCCGTGCGCAGGCCTGAGCTGGCCGGGGAAGGCAGGGACGCTGTACTCCCCCGAGCCCCCAGTCCCCCAGGGCTGTGTCGTGCTCCTTTCTCTTCTTCTTTGTCCATTAGACTTACCTGGGACTTCGGGATCAGCCCCTAAAGGAGCGTGCAACAAGCCGGCAGAGAAGCAGAGCCAAAGAGCGCGGGCCGGGCAGCGCAGGGAAGCCCCGGAGTGCGCAGCTGGCCCGGTGTGTGAGCCATGGCTACCTGCTGCAGCCTTCACGGCACCCTACACACTGCTGCCCTGCTTGAGAAACCAGCTCCTGCCTTTCTCTGCCGAGGTTTCCCAGTACGCGCTCGTTTCCCTTTTTGGAAACAGCTAAGCCCGGACACTTGGGCTTCGCTTCTAATATTTATCTTTTCTCACGCCAGTTCTCAGGCAACACAACAGGCAATCACACGAACATGGCCAGATTTTTCTCTCCACGCAATATCGGTACGCCCCCTATTCCCAGCAGAAACGTGATGATCTCCCAGTCTCCCTGCGGCTGTAATGCCTTTTCCCGCTGACCGGCACACCCTCCCTGCATGCCGGGCATCCCGTGCCACCACCTGTGGAGAAATCCTTCACGCTGGGCATCCATGCCGGCCGCAATTTTCTCTACGATTCTGGGAGCGACTTGGTCAAGGTCGGGCCTGCCTCAAGATCGGTATGAAGGAAGATTTTTCCTCCTAGAGCTGAGCTTTGCAAGCAGGAGGCCTGAAAGACAAGCCCTTCTAGTCAAAGTGTGTAAACAGCCCCCCAGCACTGTGCCTTTGTGCCCAGGTGTAGTGGGCACAGGCGAGGTGACATTTGGCATTGCTGTTATATGTGTATCGAGGGGTCAATGCAGTTCTGTTACAGCGATGGGTAACTCAGGTTGCCTCATTACCCACTTAATCCTTCCACCGTTTCTGGTCCTCAGAGACAGAAAAATTCAGCTGAAGTATTTATCGGAAACTATTGATACTGACCGATTGGATCAGAAGTCAGACAGTAGTTCCAGGAAAACTTCTGTGTCTTCTTAAGCATGCATCAACTAAGAGTGGGAGGGGGGTAAGGGGGGTAAGGGATCATAAACGAATTGGTTTCCAAGGATTTTATTTCCTTTAGTATAAGTTTTTAGACAAACTCAGAATTTCCTACGTGTCCCTGGACTAAAGTGTCTGGCAGAAGCCCATGATTTGCTGTGAAAGTTTTCTACATCTCTGCTTTTACCCTGATTGCTACCTCACAGCCATCTCAGACCTGACACACACGGTGTGCCCAGAGCTGTGGTACAACGGGCCAAAGGAGAAGGATCACCATCAGCACAGTTCATCGCGGTCACTGGCTTTGCTCATTGCACATTGCCTGCTGCCCCACACTCACCTTGTCTCTGTTCTTGTCCAGGAGATCGTGGATTTCACAGACGGGGGATGGACAAACAGTGGTCAGGCACTGGGGATCTAGTATCCAGGGTGCAAACCTGGGCATTTCTGTCAGGCACTGGTGCTGGAGCGCTTGGCCACTGCTCAGGGAGTCAGGGTGGAGATTTTGTTTCTGTGGAACATATTCAGCCTGTGGATCTTCATCCCTGGGGGCCATGCGGTATAAGAGGTATAAGCCAAAATAAACTAGGCATCCAAACCTGCTGTTAGGATGCACTGTGAGAACAGATGATGCCATCTCAGCTTGGCTGGCTGCAGATGAAGATTTTTGAAAGTGAGACTTTGAAGTTAAGGGGTTAACATTCTACTCTTCATTGTTAAAACTATGTAAAATTTTCATTCAACAAATTTTCCATGCCCCTAATTGAGGTTTCACATGTGTTTGTTTTGGGGAGAATTTGAATGAGACAGGGATGTACAGTGCTGGAACCAGCATTTTGCATCAATGCCACTGCTATTTTTAAGGACACTCAAATTCAGTGAGGAGTGAGAGAATTTCCTTTGAGATGCCTGTTCTAGGTGGCTGAGGTTCCTTTTTCTTTCCTCCCCCCCCTTCCCCTGCCCCTACCTCTTCACCCTTTCCTTCTCTTCCCCTTCTCTTGATGTTCCCTTCCCATTCCTTCCCTTCCTTTTTCGTTCTTCTTTTCCTCCTTTTCGTTTGTTTGTCCCCTACACAGCTCTCTGTTCCTTGTCATTCTAAACAGAGTCTCATGACGTGTGTAAAGAGAAAACAAGAGGCAACATGCCTGTTCCCATGGGGTCAAATCTGCTCCTTCGCAAATCTAAGAGGAAATCACCCTTTCATTACAAGAGACACACTACTGGGTCTCTGGAGTAAGATACCCACTTCTGGCATTTCCCTAATGGTGAGAGGTCCCAGCAGTTCCTATACCCCTTGGACATCCTATCTCCAAAGAAACTTTCCTTAGGGATTTCTCACATTCTCCCCGGGGATGAAAAGGGTCCCCAGGATCCAGAATACGAGATAGGGCATTTTCAACTATTTTCTGTGGTTGAATTTCCACTTCTTAGCATCCATCTCCAATGCTCTGAACCACGTCAGTGCCCCTCTCCGCACTTGTTCCTGAGGCTCCACGTAAAAATATCTTCATCGTGGTGACAATACCAGGTTTTGGCCTGTCTGGAGCAGAACCAGGCCTAACGCTGGAGAGCCACAGGGCTGCAAGAGGGTGCAGAGAGCCGCTGGTCCTGGCCGTGCTTACAGCGTGCTCAGTGCACTGCAAACGCCCCTCGTTTCAACCATTTCCTTCAGGGAAGGGCCAGGACACCGTCTCTCCGGGACACTGCCGCCTACCTGGGGGTGACAATGGGAGAAATAGCCGGGTGTCCCGGCGTGGCGCCCCGGCGGGAGGGCGGGCAGCCTGCAGGACGGCAGCACCGCTCCTCTCGGCCCCTTCTGGGCCTCCAGTTTGTTTTAATAAAGCAGGACGCTAAAATACTAAATGCAGTGAAAGAATGTGTGCTCGCCTCTGGCATTCCTGCGGTTTTCTCCTGATAATGCCACATCCCCTCTTATGGCTCTTCCTGTGAGTACCCCCTGAAACTCCTCAGTGTTTCTGTAAGAGATGCTTGGGCACTCCAGGTCTCAGGCTACGCCGCCACTCGCGGGGGAAAATCGGGAAAATGCACAGCACGAAAGGCTGCTAGCTCAGTTCTCGTTAAATCAAATCTTTAAGAAAAATATTCTAGTCGCGAGGGCCACTGAAATACCGTCGATTTTAATTTACCTGTGCTTTCCTCCTGTGCTTATTCAGTCCATAAATACCTTTTTGTTTTCAGTCAGGGAGTTTGCCACGCAGATCGTGTTTCTGCTGCTCATTCTAACATTAAAAGACTGCCGCAATTTTATGGCTCTCGACAAGTCTGGGAGAGATAGGAATTGAAATCAAAAGCCCAGATTCCTCACAAATTACTCACTGTCATCAGTGAAGCAGCAGATTTAGTTTTCACGGACAAATTTGTCCTGAATGCCCTAGGAGAGGGAATCGTGCCCTTACTACCCCGTCCCTCGACCCCACTCCCTCTTCCCCTAGGTTTTGGTCTAACAAGGTAAAAATCTCCAGAACCTCATGCGGTAACAGTGAAGCGTTGCTTCGGACGGCCAACAGGTAAAACCAAAAACCCAAAAGAATCCATCCAGAACAGACAGATGCCCTCCGCAGAGATGCCGGGACCCGGCGTTCAGAGGTACAGGGGGACAGAAATGTGTCCTGGATCGCATCCTGTAAATATCATTACATGCTTTCCTAGGCGCATCCCACTCACGGCTCTGTCCTCTCTCTCCTCAACGCCACTTAGGTGTTACGTGCTGTCATTGTACCAGCTTGTCTTTACACACAAGAATAATGCGCCTATTATTCTCTTCTCTCCAAAGCTTCCACCTCTAATCATGTCGTAAAAAATAGCCTTAATAAAACAGTGATAATTACGCAATTACTGTTAACACTACCCATTAAAAATTTAAAAATAGGTTTTCTGTTTTGGTCACCTATTCGAGCTAGGCATCACTTTTTGCGGCACTAAATCGTTCCGCGGTATGTCAAAACTTAATTCCTTTTTAAAAAGACGACGAGACTTCAGGGTTTTTAAAGAGAAACTGATCGTGGGTTCTCAGTCCTAACTGGATAGTATCGGTCAAAAGTTATTGACACCCTGTTGACCAGCTAAGAAAAATAAATATCCCGCGGGGAAGGAGAGTGTGATGCGCCTTTCCTTCTGCAGGCTTAGCACTTTCAAGGAAAATGCCTGATTTATGAACATATCATTCTAGCAATGTTTTAATGTGCCCCTATTGCTTCCTCGTTTTTGGAAGGGTATGTGTGTTTCGTTTGTTTTTCGTATACGGGAAAATATTTTGGACAGCCTTAAGGCAGAATTCGGTGTCCTGATCCCGCCTCGGCCATATATCAGCAAGGAAAGCTGCAAACTCGGAGAAAGAAATAAGTTTGAAAAGTTTTGAGAATATTTCTGTCATCCTGGCTGTGACCTTGCGGACGAGAGAGAATAGGTTTTAAATCTCGGTCTGGAACACGCAGGAAAAAAAAGCCCCACCCACACCCATGGAGATACACTTTCCAATCTGCCTGGAAATTAATCCCAAATGAGGGAGTCTCCTTCCAAATCGGGCATGACAGATCTGAGAGAAACACAAGACAGAAGGCAGTGCGCCGGACCCCGCATTCCCGGTGAGGCAAAACTGCGCGGCGGCAGAGAGCGGGACGGGGCTCCTCGCTCCGTCGCGCCGCGTCACCGGCTCCTTGATGTGCGAGGGACTTTTGCGGCGATATTCCTCCTGGGGGATGGAAAAACAGACATTTTAAGAAGCCTCGGCTAATCCAATCTAAATTGGCCCCAAAAGTTCCAGTACTTTTTTTTTTTTTTCCCCCGTTCTTAGATTCCACTCGGGCCTGCTGTGTTTACCCTTGGCAAATTAAAGCATGTGTATGTGTGAGGGGCGTGCGTCTGTCCGTGCGGGGGTGTACCACAGCCTGAGCTGCTGTGGGCTGCGTTAAACCTCCCGTGGCAATGACCATCGTCCCGGGCTCAACAAAACCTCCGACCCGGGGTACAGATCTGGTGGCTTCTTGGTGAAAACGCATGAAGAATGGGGTGAGGAAGGAGGTAGCGGTGACTCGTAAACGAAGATGATAAAATTCCTGGGGATGGGCCAGCATAATCCACAGGAATCATCCCCAGGGCTCCAGTCTGCCAGAGAGAGGATTTCCCATTAACTTGCCCACAATCGTTTCCACCACCCACTGTGGGAGAGCTCCCTTGCATACAGAATTCAGCTCCTGATTAAGGTCTTATTTAGAAAAGACACGAATATCCCTCTTCTTACTACCACCAAACTCGTTGTGATGCGGAAATCCTCTGTCCGCCACAGATAAACAGCCAGCCTCTTCCCACAGGGCTTGGCCGGGCTAAGAAGGAGGCTGGACGTGAGCTTCCTCGGGAAGCTGGGGCTACCGCGGGCCCGGGGGGAGGCCGAACCTTCACAGTCTCCCAAGAGGCGCCAGGAACACAAACACAGCTCCCCTGCTTACTCCAACAAAGCACAAAAACGACGCCACCAGCCGTGGGAAGCGGCACCGGGGCGACACGGGAACTGCGCTGCCCGAGCACCCCCGTCTCGCCTTGCCTGGCCTTGCCCCACAGCTCCGGTCCGTCAGCGGGACCAGAGCTGCCCTTCTGCTCTGCTCAGCACCGGAGACGGACTGCCTTATCCATCCATCCATCCATCCATCCATCCATCCATCCATCCATCCATCCATCCATCCATCCACCCACCCCGACCTAGTCCTGCCTCCCCGACTCCGCTCTCACACAGCCCGCAGAGCCGAGCTGCGCAGGGATGGGCGGCTGGTCCTCACAGGGCACACGTCGGTCTAGAGGCTGGCAAGGGAGAGAAGGGAAAGCTAATTTAACAACGAGTTTTCAAGGATTTTGCAAGTTTTGAAGCAGTGCACGCTTCACAAAGTGTGGTGGAAAGCAGCGCAGTCCAGAGTGCATTATGTGCACGATGTGAGTTTGCATGGAAAAATACGTGCGTGTATACACAGGGAAAAAGAGAGAATGGTGGCCAAAGCCCTGTAAAAATACGTGGTTTATCACCCTGAAAACAATGTACTTATTGCTAGGAGCACTCCTTAATCCATGCATCCAGTAGACCGGGAATCCTGTTCGCTTGTTTGTTTGTTTGTCTCTCTGCATCCTGCTCGCAGGGCTAGACGGAAAATCACAGCATGTTTCCTACTGCGCTGCCTGTTCCCCACCGGAGCAACGTCACCTCAGATATGCCAGTAAATTCCTTACCGGGTTGGGATTGTAATTGGTTGAATGTTTTCTGTATCCTGACTAGCCAATAACACTCCGAGAAAAAAAATTAGAACAACCTAGTTACGACAGATGGCGAAAAATTACTTGACACTACACGTGTGAGGCAATATTAACTAAAGATGAGATCCTTACCGCATTCATTAGAAATATCATAATACGCCAAAAAAAAAAAAATACATGTGCCACTGTATTTATGGTACAAGGTCCCTTATTTTCAGACGAGTGCTGTCCAAATGGTTGCCCTTGTCTTGTCTGTTTTAGCAACATCTGCTAGCTAGCATAAGCTCTGGCCTTGATAACTTGCATTTTTCTGAGCCCGAATTATCCTTAGCAGACCCTCTTCTTGCAGTCCCGTTCCACCCCCTCCCCCGAAAGCAGATAATAATTTGTGCAAAACAATTAATTAAAAAGAAGAAAAGAGAGGAGACATAAAACCCTCATAAAAGCACAAGAATCGTGGAGAAATGGAAACAGCAAAGGAAGAAATAAGAACAAACGATAAACGGCAGATAGCCAGAATAACTACAGTTACTAGAGAAGTAGATGTATCTTTTCGTATGTAAAAAGCAATAAATATATAACCGCCGTTGCAAATGTTAAACTAACATTCTAATCTCAGTAAGCAGAAAGCAATGACAGTTATACCGATAGGAACCGATATTGACCCGGAGTAAGAAATCAAAGCTATTTTTACATTCAAATGTCAGCAGCGCATTTCTTTATCCTCAAGTTTGCAAAGGATTCTTAGAAGCCTTATATATGCAGTTAGGCGGAAGCTGTTTGCCAGCAATAAATAATGCATCCAAGGAAGAGGCTTGCGTACGTATCTTCTCACTTCCAGGATGCAGCTAAGGATCTTCTCCTCAATTCTACATCAAGGTTGTGGCTTAAAGCAGTCAAAGGGCTATTTAATTGTCAGGCAAGGCTTCCCCCTGCGGAACTCTCTCCGCATGTTACAACCTCTTTGCCGCTCCATATGCATCTCTTTTTCACACTTCCCTCTCCATCTCGGGTTCCTACACCTGGTGCATCACGCATTTAGCCCATTCGCTCCGGCTCTTCCTTTCATCTTCCCAATGGCAGACGTTTCTATTTATCCACTGGCAATCAATGTGTGGCGTCACCGGTGGTACTGTAATGACGACTGCACCATTGAGGATGACAGCTTAGAAAGAAGAGGGCAATGGTGATCCCTCCCAGAGCAGCACAGCGGAGTGTAGCGCTCGCATCACAAGGTCACCCTATCTCACCGCTGGCTCCTCTGCATTGGCAGGAGAGGGTTGCTGGGTTTGTACAAGGCTGGGGCGGGAGCAGGAGGGAGGGGGGGAAGAGATCTGGATTTTTTTTCTCCCCTCCCTTAAGCAAAGCCACAATGGAAACCAGGAAGGAGATGGTGATGTTTCTGGAGGGGACTACTCTTGGCGCTCTAGTTGGCAAGAGGGTGCCTAATTTGTCCGAAGCAGTGGGGAGCCCCGCTGCGGAGCCGCAGGAGAAGATGATCCATCGGAACTGCATCAGCCCCAGACCTGGCCCCTTGTCGTCCCGGGAGAGAGGAGGAGGAGGAGGAGGTGGCGGAGGAGAAGACGAAGAGGAGGTGGAGGTGCTGCCAGGGACAGGGACGGTGCCGGAGAGCCGCTCGGCGGCGGCAGCACTGTTTTCGGCCGGACAGCAGCCCCCCGCCACGGAGCTCCCCTCCAGCAAAGGGCAGCAGAGCAGCTCGGACACCGAGTCGGATTTCTATGAGGAAATCGAGGTGAGCTGCACCCCGGACTGCGCCACGGGGAGCGCCGAGTACCAGCACAGCAAAGGTACCCAACTCCTTCCCATGCCTCCAGCCCCACGTCCGCTGCGGGGCTGGGTGGCAGCACTGGGGGGGCGGGGGGGGCTGCCGGAGGGGGTTTTCCCCTTGCCAGTTGAGCGAGGGGCAACGAAATCGGGAGTGTGTGTGTGTGCGCGTGTGTGATCTCTTTCCTGACTGATTCCTCACCTCCCTAACACCGGGAGACTTGTTTGGGAGTCAGAGGACACGACACCGGGCAGCCCCCGCGTCCCTGGAGGGGAGCCAGGCTTCCCGTCGTGGATGCGTCAGGTCTGCAGCTTGTCCCGTAGGATCTTTTTGGCTAAAACAACCACACGCTCTCCTCCTCAATCTATTCTATTTTGTTTTTATTCTTCCCCATCGCCTAGACAGTGCATGCTCCAG
>JAHLSL010000044.1:11948874-11997826 GCA_025920805.1 Petroica traversi | reverse complement strand
CCCCAAGGGCAGCGGAGGCAGCGGAGGCTCCCAGGGCTCGCTGGCCTGCAGCGCCAGCGACCAGATGCGCCGCTACCGCACCGCCTTCACCCGCGAGCAGATCGCCCGGCTGGAGAAGGAGTTTTACCGGGAGAATTACGTGTCCAGGCCCCGGAGATGCGAGCTGGCGGCTGCTCTAAATCTGCCAGAAACCACCATCAAGGTACACGCAGCTCGGACATGTTTCCAATTAGCACGATATAAATCTATATGGCCAAACTTCCTTGCAAAACTCGGGAAAGCGCTTCGCCAGCATAACCCTCCCTCTCAGCTCCCCCCCGCCTCCCGCCCCTTTCCTGGCCCTGCCCGCACCCTGCAGCAATGCGGGAGACGGGACACGGCTCCCGGAGCCATCCCGGCCAGCGCCGCTAATCTGACCTCTCTCTAGCAGATTATTTTTAATCCTCCCTTCGGTTCAATCCAAATCTCGCTCAGCTCTTGGGGGAGGCAAGAGCAAGCCAGTAGCAGATCTTGTTTCGATCTCGCTTTGCTTCGCCTTTTCCAAAATATTTGCCCATGAAAATAAACCCGATAGCGACAATTCCAGGTAGTCCTGGATGCGAAAGGGCAGCAATGAGCTGCCCGCTGGCCGGGACCCAGGGACAGGGGGTGAGGGGCAGCAGGACAAGCCCTAACAAGAAGAAAGGAAAACAAGCACCCTAAAAGGGCTGCTCCTCTGGGTCTCCCTATAGATTTTTATAGGGGCTTAACTGATCCCTCAGTACGTGATGACAACTCCCTCTAGGAGGGAAAGCTGGCGCCGGTCTTCGCTCTCCGGCAGCCCCACGTCCGCCGCAGCGCCCTGGGACAAGGGCCGGGGCCGGCAGCCAGCGGAGCGGGGCAGCCGCGGGTGACGGCTCTCGCCTCTCTGTCCGCAGGTTTGGTTCCAGAACCGCAGGATGAAGGACAAGCGGCAGCGCCTGGCCATGACCTGGCCTCACCCGGCCGACCCGGCTTTTTATACGTACATGATGAGCCACGCGGCAGCCACCGGGAACCTGCCGTACCCATTCCCGTCCCACCTGCCCCTGCCCTACTACTCCCACATGGGCATCGGCGCCACATCGGCCTCTGCTGCCACCCCCTTCAGTACCCCCCTGAGGCCTCTGGACACCTTCAGGGTCCTCTCTCATCCGTACCCGAGACCAGAACTGCTGTGCGCCTTCAGACATCCCTCTCTCTACCCTGCCCCAACTCATGGACTCAGCAGCGCCGGGGGCACCCCCTGCTCCTGCCTGGCGTGCCACAGCGGCCAGTCCAACGGGCTGGCGCAGAGACCCTCCGGATCAGACTTTACCTGTTCGGCCACAACCAGGACTGACTCCTTTCTCACTTTCACGCCCTCTGTGCTGAGCAAAGCCACCTCAGTTTCCATGGACCAGAGAGAAGAAGTACCTTTAACGAGATAAACCTTTGTCTCAGGGTTATTAAACACTCATCCCTTTCCCGGACTTCTCTTCGAGTTAATGTACCTACAGCCCATGTTTATTTAATCGTGTTCTCTCCTCAGCTGTGGACACCCAGAGGAAAAAAAGAAGAAAAAAATTAAAAAAGACTAAAAGTAGCTCAGTCTAACAAGGATTTACATTCCAAAGGGGGAAAAATAACAGAAAGAAGGAAGAAGGAAAGAAATTACTAGCGATTTATCTCTGAGAAGAAATTTAGGCACGAAGGAAGAAGAAAATCAACTCGAATGAAATATGCTACAGCTACCTATAGAATTGTGCTGGGACTTTCTTTTCCGTGGATAGACTTCTTCCCAAGAGCTGGGGTTTCTGCGGATCACAGCAAACCTTATGCACAAACCTACGAGACGGAGAAGGAAAATCTGTAATACTTGAAAGAAACGCTATCTTAATAACGAAATGGCTTGTGCGCATGAAGAAAGCAAGATGTAATCTCTCAATGTTCAGAAAATAAAACTACAGCCAAACAGCAAAAAATCCCCAAAAGGTTTCCGATTTGCAACTCGGCAGTATTCAGTTGTCTCTATAGAAAATAACAGTGCTTTACCATAAAGAAAACCTGCCATTCTGTACATTACTTTCGTAGTTTGATTGCATTCTTTACCCTCCCTTGTCTCGTCCTTCGTTGTGAGCAGAAATCCAGCATTTCATTTCCTCTTTCATTCCAACTTTTATTTTTAAGAGGCAGCCTGGAACTGGCAGAGTAAAAATAGGAGCTCCTGCCTCTTTATGGGTCAGAGCTATTTGTCCTTTAAATAACAACGTCCTATTATCAGTCGCTGAAATGTGCACACACTGACGAAATTAGCAAGTGATGTATATGTAAAGAGGGTTTTTGAATATCGAATGTACAATGCTCTGTGAGCAAAGACCCCGTGCCAAACGCTAACAAGCCGCCAAGGGAAGAGATTAGGTGACAGGGAGCTCAACTCCTTCAGACAATCACCAGTCTGTAAATTGGAGCAAAGGCGATTTCCCTTCCTTTGTACTTCAGCCTTCAGTTCTCTCATTGCCTTTTCCTTGCCGTGTCTTCTTTTTCTTTCTTTCTTTCCTTCTTTCTTCCTTCCTTCCTTCTTTCTTTCTTTCTTTCTTTCTTTCTTTCTTTCTTTCTTTCTTTCTTTCTTTCTTTCATTTTATTTTGAAGTAATTATTTCATTTCTTGGGTTTTGTGTTTCCTTCCCCATCCCTAATCTTTGCATTTGTGTGGGTCCTTCACACTGATCACTCTTCCTTCTTGAGTATTTCTTTCACAAACTCACCCACCCGTCTCCTATCCAGAAGGTATTTCGGAAGAAGGTAGCATCATTGCTTTTGTTTGGATTTCTGTAACCCTACATCTAAAAAAAACACGGGCACGGAGCTGAGTGGTGGTTTCTTCCAAAGCCGGAATTATTTATTTAATTCTGTTTTAAAATAGCCCAAAAATACACTTTCATAATTTATGGGAATAAAACTTAATAGCAACAAAAATAACAACACCACACCCGATAATAACGACACGTTTTAACAACCTCTCACCCATATTTTTATCGTGCTTGTTAAAAGAAAAAAGGTAAAAGTGTTGCTTAAGACGAATTTCACACTGCAGTTTCTAATAGTTACAGTTCAACAAGCAGGAAAATAAATGCTGGACAGAACAAAGACGTGTTGACACTTCTGTATCTACTTTGTACTAAATTGCTCAGAAGCCTCTGGTTTATTGTCGCACTGGAGACTTTTTGTCCTTAGGAGAGGGAGTGCACAGCAGCATTTCCCTGGTGGAAATGGAGAGCAGGGAAGAGATACGGGCGCGCCAGGTTATATTCTTTTCCAATTATAAAAATTTGTTTATTACAGCTTTAAAAACCTGAACCAAAGTCACAGTCTTTAAATCATTAAGGCCAGATTATTCCATCCTTTTTTTTATAAATAAGATTCCCTGGCGGACATGGAAAGCTATGACCCTTTTTGGACACTCACAAATAGATTCTCCCTCCCCGTCCCTCCACCCCCCGGAAATAACGATTGTAAACAGCGTCCAAGGGCAGAGCCGAACCACATCCGAGCTTTGCAAGCCTTTCCCCCCTCCTCTACTTGGTCTTTTATCAGACAGAAGAACCAGCTCGATAAAACAGGAGCCTCGGAGCCAGTGCTTGATACCATTCCCCCAGCGACCCCGGGAGAAGGGAGCGTTGAGGAGGTCGGGGGAGGGGTGGCACGGCAGATGAGCACCATCCACCAAAAACGGGGGCTCCTGCAGAGCCCACGACGCCTCGGTCCTCGGCCAGGCACAGGCACCTGCTGGGCCGAGAGCGCAGGCCAAGGTCCGGCCGGGGCTGCCGCTGCCATCGCGGCCCTGGTTTGCTCTTGCAAAATGACCAGTTCAGAAAATGCCACCGGCCGGCGCGCAGGGCGATGCAAATAGGTATCTGTTCTCAACATGTATTTTATGTATCTAGGTGTGTGCGAGTGAAAAAGAACATTTAAGACCCTGTCACCACTTCCACCCGTGACTGGGACATCCCGCCTTAGCGAAAGGGGAGCGGGGGGGGCAGAGACAGGGAGCGCCCGCAGCCGCAGGGTCCCCGCTCTCCCCGCAGCTCCAGAGCCGCCCTCCCGATCGCCCACTCTTGGAGGATGGTGCGGCAAAGGGTGGCTGTGAATTTCTCCGAGGTTCGGTCACAGGGCAGAGATTGCCTGCGACAGGTAAATAGGCTGCGGGTCGCGGTAATGCCAAGAGTATTTTCAGTTAATAGGGGAGGGAAAATGAGGTGTCTGGAGCGATATTGGAAAGTACAAGATCGATGATCCGTCCTCGTGTCCAATCAGCAGCCTTTAATTGACTGTATTTTCTAGGTAATTGAGCCGCTGTGCTCCTAAATTGAAGTGGAAGATATAACAATACATCTCAGTGGGAGGAATTACTCATTACTTCATAATGAAATTTTCCATTTGCTGCGTGGGGCCGATGCCGTTAACGCCTTCGCCGCCGGTGGGATTGTCCGTGGCCCCACGTGGGGGGTTGGCTCCGGCCACGCGTGGGACATCGACGGCGGCGAGGGCACACACGGGGCACCCAGCCGGCAGCAGGTTCTGCCTTTGGCCCCGAGGCACAGGCACCAGGCAGGCAGGTTTCCATGGCCTTGCCCTGGTCGGGGATGAGACCCTTCGAGGAATTGGGGTGAGGCCTCAGGGGAGCCGGCGATGGGCACCTGGCCCCTTGTCACCAGCGGGAGCAGAGTTGTCTTCGGGGTACCCCATGTGCTACATCGGGTTCGCTCCCTGGCCAGCCAAATTCAGCTCCTAAAAGCTGTCCCTCCCACCCCCCCCTTGTTAGCATTTGATTGATTGCCTTATTAAAGCGTGTTCTTGTAAGTGTGACCGAGCTGATTGCACTGCATATGTTTGGGATAATGCTCATTTTAAACAACTGAATAATAATACTACTAATAAAAAAAAGGACCAGAAGAGGAAGAAGATGAGCTCTAGAGAACGGGTTAAGCCTAAACGATCCCGGGGAGCAGCGCTGTAACTCGCGCATTAAATTGCTCCTTTACAATCAAATCACTCAGCCCATCTTTGTTGTGTTTTATCTGTCACCTCCTGTACCATTAAGTGAAATAGCAACGAGGCGGACGCTTACTTTCCCGTCTCAGACTATATGTTTTTATTAAGGTTGTATGATTAAACTGGATCGGATCTGCTTTCCCAGCACTACGCTTTACTTCAGCGCCTAAATCATTGGCAAATCGTCTCTCCATATTTCACGTTTTCTGCTGGGCTGTTCAGTCATTTGCCGGCACCTGCAGAAAAGCATGCGGCTCCTTTAGCTTTTTGGCTTGTCCATCTGAAAGGTCCTTTTGTTTTCTATTATTCTCCTGCTCGCCTGGCTACTTTATTTTAGCCCCTGAAAACACCCTCCACCATATGTCACCCCAGGGCTCGCTGTCCTGCCTCTTACAATAGTGTCACCCTAGGGTAGAGCCCACGCCAGGATGAGCTGAAGTCTCGTTAACACAAATGGCTTCATTTAGGCGCATCAGGTTCCCGGGTGGACGTAAAGGGGTAGAGAAATTAGTCCGACGCGCTTTCTGCTTCTTCCTTGTACCCGGAGCCCATTATCAGTTGCCTGCTTCATTCAGATCTTCTCGCTTCTACTTTTGAAAGGCGGGAGGGTCCCGTCCTGGTCCTGAAGAGCTGATACTGCGGCAGGGATGCGATTACGGGTAGGCTAGGGTCGATCCCCGCCGGAACTGGTCCCTTAAGAAAGTTTTTTAATCTCTCTCTTTTTCTGAAGTAGGAGGAAGAAGAGATAGCTGTTTCAGGATCTTCTAACAAGAAAACAAATAGATCACAACCTCTGGCCTCCAGTTCACGTTTAGCTTCCTCTCCCCTTAAAAAAAAAAAAAAAAAAAGAAGTCAGTTAAACTGAGTGCATCTACGACCAAGACTGTAGTGCAGGTTTACACTAATATTTACAAGACTAATTTTAAAGAATCTCTATCGGTGTATTGCATGCACGTATACGCGCAAAGCAAACATATAAAGTGATTTTCCCTGCTGCCCTCTCTGCAAAGAAGTGCCTGGGACTTCAGAGACAGAAATTGCCACTTAAGAATATCACATGAAAGTATTAAGTAATTATTTAAAACAAGGCTGTTTAGAAAAATATTTGTGTTTATTGCAGCTGCTCGATTGGCCTCGTTAAATCTGGGGAGCATTTAAATTGTGTTACAGTCTCATTTAAATCCAGTTTCGTTCCAGCAGGCTGCAAAGCCTGAATAGAACCAATCAGTCCATAATGATGATGAATGAGAAATTAATTCAGATACAAGCAAGACAATTTAGGCCTTCGTCTGTTTAAATAGCCTTCCAAGATTATTCGCAATTGCAGGTCACAGATTTAATCAATTGTCCAATCTTGTGAAAGTCATATCCTTGCATCTTCATCGAGATTATTTATAGCGCGGCGAAGCCCAGTGAAAGGTATACGCTCTTAACAGGAACAATTACTTAAAGAGAAGCGTTTGCAAAATGAAAAACAAATGCCTCCGTGGGCAGTAAACGATCAAACACTTCCTCGCTCTCCCGGCACATCCTCCCCGGCCTGAGGAAAGGAACGGAGCTGCAGGTTGGGGGTAAAGAGGTCCATCACCAAACTCCATCCCTGCCATATCGGCTCTCATGCTCTTCAGCACAACCACCCGCGCTCCTTCCTGGGCCAGCCAGTTTTGTCTCTGCGGGGCTGTGCTTTGCTCCTGAGGGCGATGGCCGCAGAAAGGACACGTTAAAAAGTAGCTTTTAATCACGCAAGGATAAGCAAACCGCGCCGCTGTTCAGCCCGGAGATGCCAAGCTCTCCTGTGGGGAGAACTGTCATTTTCTGCCTCTGACTGGCTCCTATTAGAGATATATAAATTTATGTGTACCAGCAGCCCTGTTTTAGGCCATGCCCTGTGAATCCTCCTGCCCAGCCTTGCACACAACCTGGCGCGGTGCTCGCCCGGCTCGGGATGAAACCGGCAGAGAATCACTGCACCTCTCCTGGAAACGCTGGGTCTTTCGGGCTTGGACCATCCTCACCTGGGAAAACCCGATGTCCCCAACAACTCAGGGTTGATAAAGCCTGAAAGTTGAAACAGATCACTTTCGTAACGGGGAGAATGGTTTAATTTATCGAAAAAGAGGTAGAAAGCAGTGAAGAGATCAGATTTGTTTGTCGGATCCCTGTGTATAACTGCCCACTCCCGCTTCTCACCTCCCGGGTACCTGGAGCCCTCATCCCCCGGCACTGAAGCCCAGTCTGGGGCGGCCGATGCAGGCTCCTGCCCAGACTCGAGGGGTGATCCCGGGCTTGGAGAAACACCTGCTGTCCCAAAGAGGCTTACCCCGAAGCACAGAGAAAGCGGTGCGAGGGGAAAACCTGGGGTAGGGTAGGGGTAGAAGCCGGCCCCACGTCCTCTGTCCAAGGGACCCTGAAGGTGGGAGATCCGCTGGGCAGCAGGGCCCCGAATCCCTCCTGGGGACGCGGGGAGCACCGAAGAGCCCCTGGGGAACCACCAGAGCTCCCAGACCGCAGAGCGGGGTGAGTTTCATGGGTGGGACTGTGCGAGGTGGTCAACACGAGGTGAGACGACCTCCCAGAGAAGCGGGAGCCTCGAGTCAATGCAGTTTTTCCGCATAGGCGCTGCTGGGGTGGGGTAAACGCTAGGGTTTCCCCAGCGGGCCAGAGGAGTCGTGCGGGTGCGCAGCCCTGCACGGGAACTTGGAGCAGCGCCGGTGCCTAAAACAAAAGCCTGCCTACAGGACCCCCAGAGCTCCAAGGAGCCGGTCTCAGCGACAGACTTTGATGTATCGCTGTCCAATTAGTGCCTTTAATTGGTGTCCTCTGGGACTGGCAACCGGGGAGCTGAGGCGGCGAGAGCTCTCTCGGCAAACCCTGCCCGCCCGCTCGCAAGGTAACAGATAAATAATGCGGCCGGGCGGCAGGAATCCTGCATCCCTCTCCCTCCGAGCAGGAGCGGGGAAACGATCAAGCAAACCCGAGGCCGACTGCTTGCAAACCACCCCTCGGACACCCGTGTGCCCAGACAGGGAGGGACGTGGGGTGTAGCTGCTCCCACGTTTATCCCGGCACTGGCGATCGACGCCCCTCTCCCCGCCCGCTGCAGAGGGGGGGGGTTCACCAGCCTGGAAACGACGCTGCTTAACACATACCGCACGTTCCTTCCAATTTGGCTAATGAAGGTCGCCTGTTAAGCGTAATTTTCGAGGTTAAGTGAGGCTGACTGCAGATTTAAAGACACTTGATAAAACGTCTTATTTGAATGACACCAATTGTATGTATAGATGCCATGACAGCGGTCTAGATTTACCTTGGGGGAGGAGGAGGAGGAAACAAAGCAAACACTCTAACAGGGAGGGAGGAAAACGCTTCGCCAATTTATTCTAAACCAAAAACGCTTGGTCGAAAGAAAAATTGATCTTTTCATTCATCAAATGTATAAAATACATTTCTGAGATCAGAAGGTGCTCGAAGAGAGAGAGAGAGAGAGAAAGGGGGGGGGAAGTTAGTAGTTGTCAAGAACCGTCAAAAGGAGCAAGAAGTCATTGGAAGCTCCCCTTGAAGTAATTCTGGTTTTCTTCTACTTTATTCTCCTTTTCCCTTATTTTTAATTTTTTCCCCATTTTTTCTTTTTCTTCGGGTAGTCATAAAACATTTTAAGGAAAAAAAAATCACCTGAAGCCAGAGGAAGATGAGATTTTTTGATTAATAAGGAAATCAATTTGGCAGAACGGAAAGGATGCTGACTTCTCAAACTCGCTGTTAACAGAGATGTCTCTGGGGAAGGCAAGCAGTTCGAGGCTGTTTCGGGAGCCATCAATCCCTAGTACCCGGGCACACCTCAAAACTAAGCCACCAGAATTTTTACAAGAAAGCATCTCTGATCGATATTTCTAAGCGGAACTATTTTACTTGTTCTTCTGCAGCTGTGTTTTCGGTGTTAAAATATTGTCATTTTGCCACATTCTTCCTGAGCAACAATACAGGGTTACATTAGAGGCATTTTTATGTGCAGTCCCCAGAAGCTGTGTGTATGTGTGGGTCATGCACTGCCACCAAAAATCACAGCCTGAAAATCCCACTTCCCCACTCCTTACAGAGAGTCCTTAATTTGCACTGGGATGGGTACTCTCTGTTCCTTATCCAGTCTGATCAGCCAATAGCTTGACCTCACCTTGCTAAATTTGTATTAAAGGAACATTTAGACTCTCTTTATCTTGCCTGCCTTGAACCAAATTTTGAAGGTCCTAACTTGTTCCAAAATGCATTTTTGCCTGCATAGGGGAAGTTTGTTTACTGCTGTTGCAGTGCGGGATCAAAGATGAGTTTCAGAACAAATAAAGCAACTACTATTACTAAATCCACACGATTAATATGAATCACTCCTGGGAATTATCCTACAATTATTCTAACGTTTACTCAAGCCTGTGTACTTAAGGGACGGAAGTTTTCTCTAATGTGGAGATACTGAGTCATAGGTTCCAAAATCACTTTCCATAAAAGATCTGAAATAAAATTTAATCAAAACTCAAAAGGTCTGATTTACTATATAGTAGCTATATAGTAGCTATATAGTAGCTATATAGTAGCAGAGTATTGCCTTCTCTCACAACTACAAATACAGCAGAAAATCATACAGGAAAGAGAAGAAAAAAAATAAGGTGTGGGGGACACACTCCTAATTTTGCCCGTGTTTATGCTCTCCTTTCAGCCAGCTGAAATGAGAAGTGGGATCTCTTATGGAGGCATGAGAGCACTCAGCCTGTTGGCCGGGGTTGGTTTGGCTCTGAATGACGTTCTAAATCTGCTCCTGTTTCATCAGAGATGTGGATTTGGGCAAATGGAGAAGTTTGAATGTCTGAGCCATTCTCAGCCCCAAGCAGTGCCCATTAACTCTGACTCTCGAGGTACAAGAAAATAGTGGCCACATGACCCTATACTCCCCTCCCTGTGCTTTGGCAGTCACAGCTTCCCACCTGAAAGCCTGCTTGTCATTTGGGTCACAAAGGCAGGTTTTTACAAAAGAGCTATACTGAAGCACTGAGCAACTGAATCGTGTCTTGATGGTAAGAAGACAGTTATTCCTGCATGTCTTTAGTCCCCATTTAATCGAATCTAACTTCAGATCATGACACCAGATCCTCCAAGAAAAAAAGCTGCAGTGTTACTAATTATGATTCCTTTTTTGGATGTCATTAGGTCAGTTGCTATCCATGTACCTGACCCATCCACCAATTTTTTGTATTATATTCCAGTTGCCCCTTGTATCTCAAGGGCTGTGTGCAAGCATTTGTAAAGTAATAGCGCAGACAGGAAAAAGGACTTCATGACCTCCGTTTTCTGCTCCATGGAGAAAAAAGAAAAGCTTGTGGGAGTTTGCTGTGGGTTCTCCAGATCCAGATGCAGGAATCAGAAGTGTTGGCACTCCCTGTGCTGGCTCCCTGTGCTGATTTCCCTGGCATTGTCCCGGAGGGTATTACCCCAAATCAACATTCCTCAGCCAAACCCGTATTGCACTTAACACCACAAACGGGCAGTCACCAGACATTTGGAGCAAATGATGATCAGCCATATCAGGAAGTTTTAGTGTGCTCAGAATGTTAAGCAATTCCTACAGCCAAGGCCAGTTTTTGTATTTACTTTGTCTTCAGTGACAGCCTCACTCTTTAGCCAAAAGAAAGATATTCCAAGGTCTGACTTTAAACTTCTCAAAGCCCTGCTATGCAATTAGAGTGACATTTCTACACTGGAATGCATGGCTTCATGGTGCTATGGCAACAACATATCATTGGTATATAACTCCACCAAGGGCAAAATAATTTACCCTGATAGCCCAAATCACTTTTTTTTTTTTTTTTTTTACAGGAGCATAATTCTCACAACAGCCTTTCCTTGAAAACGTGGTTGTAAATTTGAGCATCTGTGTGCATGTTGTTTCAGTTTGTCATAACCACCCCTTCAGCAAGGGGTGGTACTTGATATCTCCTGTAATCTGTCACACCAGCAGAAATTAGAGAACTCTTGTTACATCATCATATTGTAAGTGAATAATTAGTTATTTCCTAGACTTGCTAAACTTTCTCTTTATAAACTCATAGGTTAAATCTAGAGGAATCTAAGGCTTGATCAGTACATCACAGACCATTGGATTTCTTTCTGTTAATTTTTGCTGAGTGCAATATGATACACTTGATTTTCAAAACAGGTGCTTGATGTGACCCAACTTATCAGCTTATGGAGAATCTTGATAGTATATGCTAGCCCTGATTCATTGTTAAAGGAAACAGGATAGACCAAAAAAATAAAAAGCCTCCATGTTTCTTTATTTCCAATAAAAACTGTTACGTAATTTATCCTTTTGTTCTTCTCAGCTAAGTTACTGAATTTTTATTATTCAGCATTTTCCATTAAAGATATTTACATATTGTAGTAAAGTACCTCTCTATCTTTGCTCTGGCAATCTAAGCAAACCTAGAATTTGTGTGAGGTGCTTTCTTCAGTTACTGAGCTCTGAGTGAGGCTTTCTCTTGCACCGCCACCAATTTTACAGCCTCCTCTCTCAAAGCTTGAAAGGCGTAACTATCCACACAGTACCAGGGTATTTTGCATTTGTTCCATCAGAAACCTGTCTTTATATTTCTATTTAACATTTTTTGTCCAGGCAATCAAGAACTGTGGTAGCCCAAATGCAGTTCTGTAGCTCATTTTTTCAGTATAATATTGCTTTACTCCACCTCTGTCTTCTAGCACATGTTCCTCAATACTTAAGGAGTGGGTTCCTAAATGTCTTATTTTATATTTTGCAATACTTAGAATATTTTTTTTTTGTCACCCCAAATTTCTCTGTGACGTTCATGCACCTTAGCTGCAGGACTGACCTGATACCCAGAAAAACAGATTTACTGAGGAAAAGAAAAGAGATTAATAGAAAAAGAAAAGCCATCTGATAGTTCTGCTCTATGAACAATCTTCAGTAGGCACAGTGGTAGCTATGTAGGTATGCAGGTGCCCCATACAAAATATGGCAAGTGCATCTTTGGCACAAATTTGATTAACATTAGGTTAACATATTTCTGACGCCCTGATTACAACAGCCAGTAGGGTTGAACACACCAGTCCGAGCAGAATCTCGTTAGCCATAATTCCATTCCATGGTGATGTCTATACCTCTCTTTTGTACTCCTCAAATTATCCGATTTTTAACATGCTTTAAATAGTTGCTGGCACCTACCGACTGAGGATACTGTAGGGAAAACATAAAATATGCTAAGATTAGAGTGTCTAGGGTTAAATTCCTTACAGAAACCTAAGAGACATTTATAAACTAACCCCATAATCTCATTCAAAAAAATCAGATGTGCAATGCCAAGACCTATTTTTCATAAAAGCTACATTTATTGGCATATATGGGAGTGGAATGCAAGTTATTAAATTAATATTTTGTCAGTTTCAATGTTATTTTCTTTTATTATTCTAAAGAATTTTCAAATTAACTGATTATTTCTCTGACCCAGTAGATACTGTTTAATATCTTCTTTAGTTAATAATCTTTTAAAAAGTGCTTAATCGTCCTCTTTTGTTAAGATTACATCACTGTCATTTTCAAGTGATTTTACACTTGCAGCTAATATTAGATCCACACTGGTTAGAGGATTTCTTTTGGTTCTGTTATACTTTAGAATTTTCGCTGCTTTTTACCCCTTTTACTGCATATTACTCCAATATTTTTCCTTTTATCTGTAGATTATCTTGTCACCTTCCTGTGTTTTATAACGTGTAATGTAGGCTAATTGCTATGTAACACAGTTCCCACCACATGTTGTATGGTGATTTTTCACTTCAGATTTTTGTCTTCATTTTGCTCTCTCTGAGGACTGTTCTGGAGCCAGAAACTTGTAGATATTTCTCTTATGCAATGTATTTCCGGTCTCCAGCCACCCATCAGTTTCCAGTCTAAAAATTAATACATCCTAACAACAAAAGAAACCAAAATTTCCATGCTGGACCTAATGCCTTTCAAGTCGTGGATTTATCTATGAATTTTAGAAACTATCAGTGATGTTTTATTGCTAGCTGCAAGAGATAAAGTAACACACATGCTGGACTGAGTTTGTCCAGATGCTACTATTTTTATGCCTAGATATTGCAGACAAAAGTTAAAGGGGTAATGCGTCCTATTCTTAGGTTTGGTTTAGCAGTTTTTGACACACCTGTCAGCACCCTGGTCTTTGTTAGTTAGTACATCAATCCATGTCCTTTTGAGAAGAGTTGGCTGTGAGTTACAATTACCAAGATGGTATTCCCCCCCTTCGTTTCACTGTTCACGCAACTACTCCCATCAGGTGCTAGAGCTGATGACTTTCTTCTCACTAATAAAATTTTCCTGTTCCCTGACTGTGTTATCCATACACCCTACCACTTTTGTAAAAGAATCCAAAGAATTAATTTTCTTCATAATCTTTGTTACATTGATTCAAACTTTGTGGTTTACTGCATCATGTTTGCAACTGGAAACATGTTTGTGTCTTGCTGCTGTCTTACCTGGAGTCACTGTACTAAAACCCTCTTGCTGTTCTGGCTGATACCCAGCAACTTCCCTTACCCATGAACAAGACATACTATTTATGCAACTTCTCTCCTATTCCTACATGTTCCACTCTTCCACTCAAGAAAAAGTTCAACTTCAGACCACAAGCCAAGTCCTGAGAACAATCTTTGTAACTTGTAAGTGTGGAAGACCCTCTAAAAAGCTGGTATGAATAGCTAGCCCTGCCTCTTGCTTACTTCTCAAATCCCAAAAGCCTTTTTTTAACCCTCCACCACTAGTTGCAGTGAGTATCAGAGGATGATACTCACAGAATGATTTCACAAAATTTCAGCTTATGTAGTGCATTGATTCTCATTTTTTGACATGATCATCTTGATCACTTCAATGTCTTTTTGTCTGTTTACAACTTAACAGATAACTGGTTGTAGCATTTCAATCTCTGCATCCAGTTTGATACCATGCTTTGAAAAGCCTAGGACATTAAGCATTTGATTTAGCAAAAGATCTCATAGCATCTTATAGTCCTTAGTCAATAGCTTAGGGATTTGTTGATATCACTATATTTCATGCCTGTTCTTTTCTGGTGACTTTACGCTCCTTAAAGATTTCAGACATCTTGTGTCATTTTGTGCCACCATGGAGATCTTCAATGCAACATTCAATGATGCCAAATCAGAAGCGAAGATACATGGATGTGCTAAAATAAATATTAAATTGTATCTTTGAATCTGCTGGATAGTTATTCCAGCACTTTTCTGAATATTTTCCTAGTAAGTCTGCAACCTTTTCAAGGTGAAGATTGAATTCTAATGATGGATTTATGCTATGTATGGTTAAAAAATCTCTCTGCTTACCACTATGGGTTACCACATCACCTTGCGAATTCACATTCAGTTGTTCTCAATCTTTCAGAAGTTTCAGCCATTTCCACCACAAGCTACTTCAGATCCCATCCCATGATAAAACCAAACATGGAAGCAGACGTGGGAACATTTACCAAGTGATTTAGTTAAGCTAATTTAGTTAAAGTGACAAGTCCTTAAATTTTTTTTTTGTTGAATGAAATTAATATTCTTTTCCAGCAATTCCTCTCCTGAAAATATTGATAAAATTAATGAGCAGTGATGACTCATAGGAGAACTGCTGGAGGATCTGTGATAGCTTTCCCTTAGGTGAGGACTGTCTCTTCTGTTGATCTATTAATTATCTGGCTTATTAAATAAAGTGTTATACTCAAATAGTTTACTTTTTTTATTGGAATCTGGATTAAATCAAAAGGCATTCAGAGTCTGCTAGAAAAATGCAGATATCTTTGCCAACAAAATATATTACAAAAAGAAAAAAAGGCAAACCCTATTAACAAAATTCTTCCTTAATGCAGAAAAAGAAAAAAAAAAGCTTTTTGTGACAATTAATTGTTTTGCTATCTTGCCATCTTCTATTGATTGCATCTTACATTACTTTTTCTATGTCTTTACCTGGAAGCAACTAGTAATTTTAACTTTAGTGTGCTGATTTTTTTTCCCACCCTCTTTGAAATTGCCTCAGACATATGGGGTTTGCTACATGCCTTTATTGCACCCTGTGTTCTTCCATGTCCCATGGCAATCTTTGAAAGGAAGTCTAGAATTCAATTGCATAGATAGGTTATCTACCCTATTTGATCATCTGTGTTTCCAGGCTGCTCTTCAATCAAGCACACGTGGGACTTTCTATTCCACAATTTCAAACACTTCTGTCTGTTAGCAGGCAGGCCAGAACAGCTTTGCCAAATGGACTCATTTTAATCTTGGTATTTGAAATGTCCAGGGCTTTGAATTTTAACTTTGGGCACAGCGCTTGCTGTGGTTATGTTGCATTCAGTTCCACAGCCTATTTGAAATTCACTTTTTATCCATTTCTCTGCAGCATCAGAAACCGTCCTGCTACAGAACATACCAGTGTAGATTCAATTAAGAGATTTAGTAAAACCTTTGCTTCATTAACAGAGCTTCATCCTCCAGCTGCATTTTCCTACTGGAGGCTGATGCCAACACCTTTGCATGGTGTCAGTTCTCTCCCGGGGTACTGGAAATACAGCTGGTCTTTGCACCATGCTTCCCTTGCAGTCACACGTTGTTTAGGCATGTGTTTCCAATTGTATGCTTCATTCTTTCAGTGTTTATTAGATACTTGGATTAAGAAAACATGCTTTCTGCTGTGTCTCAAATACCTTCACAACTTTGAATTTGTCGCTCGCATTAAAGTTGCAGTGGCCTAGTTATCCTTTATTTTGTCACAGTTAGTTTTGTTTAGTCTGTTAGTCTGTTAGCATTCATGTGATTTGGCTTTACCGCACAGACTGATGACTTAATGGGACAGACATTTCAACAAGGAGGTAGTTTACTCTAAACAGAATTTACTTCCTTGAAAGAGCTGTTTTTTTTCATGGGTCTTCTTTATGATGCTTTGCATAACACATTGAATTCCTTGTGCATTTATCTGCTTCACTTTAAACACCTACACTTTGTATGGTCCTAATCATTCACTAGTTCTGCATCCTTCTTTCTTCTCTTTGCTGTAACACAAGGTTATAGGTAAGAGAACACGACTGCTTATCTGTTGCATTTCCAGTGGTGTAATTTTAAAATCCCTTCTGCCCCTCACATTAGGCCTGCCTATATATCAGTAAAAGTGTTCCAGGCTTAACTCTAGTGGAGCCAGTGTATCTAACCCCCAAAGAAGCTCTGTCCAGCAATTGCCTAATCCCAGAAACATTTATTCGGCTGCTGCCAGACTCCAAATTTTAACACAAAGAGAATCAAGCAAACAAGCACTAGGAATTAGGGATCCCAAATAGTTTGAGAGACTAGGCTGTACAAAAATGACTTTTTTTTTTTTTTCCTGAAGGCAACTCTTACATGCAGGCAGAAAGAGTATTTGGTGTAATCCAGCTGGTCCCCAAGGGGAAGACATGACTGCACAGCAGTCCTCTCCTGGGATGCTAGCTCCACTGAAGGGAAGGATGTCTCTCTGGGCTTGTGCCTTCTCCTGTGTGCTCTTTTAGGGGAAATCCTGGTGCCTAATGCCTGCTTCTGGATTCATTGCTGGGACGTGAGGCACTTCCAGAGCTCCTGCTACCTTTTTTTTACAGCAGCTTTAGTATGCTGTCAGTATTTGTAACAAAGCCTACGCTACTAGATCTCCCTGTTCTGTCAGACGCTTGAGGTAGGTTTTTCAAAAGTGTAGTGAGGAGGTACACGCCTTGAAGCCACTCTTACGCCCTTCTCAGTAGATACATAGTTTTGAATTTAGTCATGATTTTTTCCTCCTAATCAGATTCAGTTCTGTGCAATATTCATTCATTTCCCTTGAGGAAGCCTTGAGTTTTCAGTCCAAACATTTGAGTCCAGTACTACTTTCTTCCTGTTTCTGACAACATTTGCATTTTGAATAGTTTGCTTTTATTCATCTATCTGCAAACCTCAGCATTACCCATAACAAATTCCGAAGTATTACTGATAAATGCACCACCTTTCAGACTATCCCTGAAGCTTGCAGAGAAATAGCAGCAACAAACAATTTAAACCGAAGTTGGATAAAACAGAACTTGTAAGTGCAACATTTCCCACTGCAGACACAGGCCTTCTGTAAGGGTAATTAATAATAGTTGTTAATAGAAAGACCTAATTTTCTAAAGAAACAACTTCAGACAATCATGAGGAAATGAGATAAATAATCAGCTGAAACAATAAAGATCAGTTGCAGCATAATTGCAGAACAGTATTCAAGAGCTCAGGAGATCTAATGCTTTTCTCTTCATTAATTAGAATAAATAAAACATTACAGATGTTACTTATTCAAAGACTGTTTTGCGTGCATATACAGCACATCTCTGAGAGCAGAAGCCAAATTGTCTGTGTGTAGAAGAGTCTGATTTTTTTTTAAAGCAGGATTAATAAGGACTTAGAAGTTCAGATAAGCTATTTTAAAGCTACTATATGGCTCTGGTGAAATAAATAAAGCACACCTTTCAAATGCTGAGGAAGAGCCCTTGTAGTTCTCAAAAATCTCACCCAAAAGACAAATTATACCAGAAAGAATTGCTGCAACTACACTTTCTTGTGGTACTTCTATCTGGGGAAATTCTTTAAGGAAATTATGCAGCCCAGCCTGGAGATACTTAATTAATGCAACACTTACCTGTAGTTTTGGAGCAAGAGGCATTCTGTTTCTCCAAACTGAATGAGTTGCCATCTCTGTGTATGTCAATAAAACCCTAAACATGTTTTTCTCTTAAGCAGTTAAGCAACTGCAGGCCTTGCAAGGAGCCATGAGCTATTACATGTCCCTGACAGACCAGCCCTGCCTCCTTGAACCAGCCTGGAAACAGTGGTTCTCCCTCCAAGCACAACCCCTCTTCACAACTGCCAGCTTAATGCTTAAGAGTTTCTCTGCATACCTTTTATATAGATTTCAGCTTGGTTTTATCACCTTGCAAGTATCTGAGTTTAAGCCCCCTCACACTTGCTATGTGGGATCTTTCACCTGTTGTGTAATTGGATTAGATGAGAAAGACTTAGGGGTCAGAGGACTAGATGAGAAAGGGGTAAGACACACAGGCAAACCTAACCATTCCACATTATTTGTTCCCACTTTTGAGCTCCTGTCCCAGGTCACGGCTTAAGTTCAGGAAAAAATGCTCCTTTCTTTTTGGAAACCAAGTTGTTGGCCCACAGGTCATATATTCTTATGGGTAGCAGCACAACGTATTTTCTAAGGAGAAGAGATCTCCTTCATAATCCCACACTTACTTTTTCTTACTAGCTCCTTGCTGAAATATGTGGTCACTGATGTGAAACGGAAAATCTGCCAGAACAAGATGCTCTCTAGCCATGTGTTTTGTTGTAGGCTGGATGGGTCACCCTGCCTGTTACTGTGGTTGCCTGATATTTCCCATGAAATGCTCTTCCTTTGAGTAACTTTCAACTTTGCCAAACACCATAGAAATTTTCTATGTTGGGTGTACAGTGCCTGGTGAATTTATATATGCACACATATTTATGCAGAAAATAAACTGCCACTTCTAAGAAGGAATATGGAGAAAAACATGGTGTTCTTCCCATGCTAAAAATTTCAGCTGACCTTTTATTTGGAAAAACATAGGTCATCTCTCCCCTATCTTGAAATCTGACAGCCTTTTAAAATTTGCGGCCTTTATTCAAAGTTGCACCTTTTATCACCCCTTTGAGATGCTCCCCAAACTTGCCATCATTCAAGTCACTGAAAAATTATGACTCTCAAGAGGTCTGTAGGAGTATTTTAAGGCTGTGTGGGCTACAAAGCCATCAGGTCTTGTGTTCTCAGTCTTTGACCACTGAATCATGACTTCTTCCCTGGGCTGTGACACAAGGAAGTCCCTCTACCTCAGAACATTCCACAGCTTGGGAACAAGGACACTAGCCTGAGAGGCATGAGATAGGGGGTGTAAACCTACTCAGGGAAGTAAAGCACAGGCACATATATATATATATATATATATATATATGAAATTTGGCACTTAATTCTCAGCTAAATTTTGAAATGAACTATGGCATTTTAGATGGAGACAGGTCCTCTTGGTAATGGCAGAATATGACTACAACACTTTCCTGACTTAGAGGATGTGGGGACAGACAGCAGTTCCTGTTCTGCTGTAGGAGTCAGATGTGTGATGAACTTCTCAGAACTGCTGAGTTGTGACAGTTCTGGGATAGAAGATGCAACTCTTGGCACTTGGGAAATTTTACAATGAAAAAAGCTAAGAACACCCAGAGTTTAGAGGTTGTACTTAGGTTCTGCCTAACTTTTCCTTCAAGAAACAGTGGCTGTGGCTGGATGTGGCTGCAAATTTCCTGAAGATACTCCTTGCATGGAGTTGACACCAGACAGCTTTCCCATCTGACAGACTTCGCTCTACTGCTTAGTCCTCTGTGACACAGAACACCAACTCCATTCTTCCACTAAAGGCATCTTCAGTGGGAGACTGATGGTCTTTTATATCTCAGGAATGTTTTCATAGGGTCATGGACAGCAGTAGGCTGGACCAAATTTTCACAGGACAACTGCTTCATGATCAGGGATCTATCCCAGATGTTACCAAGACCCACCTCAGTGTCTTCTTAATATCTGATGGATTTCTACCATCAGCTCAGAAATTTTTTGTAATAACTATGAGAGGCCACCAAGAACCTGGCTAGATGAGAAACCATTGCTGGGTTATCATATTGGGCTGCTGCAGCTGTTGTGAAACTGTGTATCTTGCAGTAAGAAAGACAATGGCAAAGTCAGTGAATAATTCCTTCATGGCAAAGGTTTGAATGACTTGCAGTAAGTGCACTCTGAGAGCACACAGTGACCAGCGCAAAGAAACAAAATAATAAGGACTTGCTCTTTAGGTCAATGACCTGAATGACAAAATATTTCTGCTGAAAAAACCCAGCACATAATTACATATGAAAAGGTAACAGTCTAATTTTTGTGTTTCCTAACTTTGGTTACTTGACCTTGCAACTTCAAAGATGTTTTTTAATATAATTTAATTCTCTTATTTTCCAAACACTGTTTTATGCTTCATTTGTCTTCTGTTGTTCACACTTCCTTGGTGCTGATTTCCTTCCTCAGTTGCTGTGCTCAAGCTTCTTGGAGCATGTACTGTTTTTTTCAATTAGTGTCTGTGTGGCATTTAGCACAGCGGGCAACTGAATCTGATCCCAAACACATAATTTATGTTCCTTGTTTGGGTCATCTCACATCTGCTCATGTGATTTGTCTGGCCAAATGCATAGGTAGTTTCTCTGCAGTTAGAGATGGTTTGAGAATCTGTCAAAGGGCTAGACTGAACATCAGATATGATGGATCAAGTGCTCAAAGAAGGCCATAACCCAGAATCACTGCTGCTGAACCACTTTTAGAAGGCTGATCCATTCACTGCTCCATGAATGACTGTTCCTTGTCAGAGGTTAAAGGGATAGTATGTTTGTTTACTGGGCGGGATCAGGGAAAGGGAAAAAAAAAAAAAGAAATCAGAGTACTGCGTCTCATATTGACAGAAAGGACATAGGTAGTGAAAATGAATGGCAGTGTAAGAAAAGTACCAACACACTTCACTGTTCGTCAGAGTAAATAAAGTGCACAAATTGGCCTGTGTATGAGAAAACAAACAAACAAACAAACAAAATTTTCTGGGAATAACAACTGTGAAGACTTTGGCCTGGGATGTGAGAATTTCTTACTTGTTTGTTAGAAACTGCATCTTTAGAAATAGGTAAACTTAAACATAAGGCAGAAGAAGATAAAAAAACAGAGCCAGAGTCAACTACCAAAAGCATTGAAATTTGAGATAAAGTAGTACTATTTCCCAATGTATTATTTTGAGAATGTGATCTGGAACTCTTTTGGTCTCAGTTAGACAAGACTGAAAAATGTGCTGGTAATGAAAGGAAGAGGAAAGGTGCAGTGATGTTTACAATGGTTTACCACTTCAAGATAAGCTAATAAGATGCTGGTAAGCATTAGTATTTGCATGGGGAGTCTGCTCTGAAGGTCAAGGCAGAGAACATCAACTGAGGAATGACGGAGTATACAGGATTTCAAGGAAAGAAGTGAAGAGATGGGACATCTACATAGGGTTTGGCACTACAGAGAGAAGTGAGATCTATTTTCATGAAGAGATGATAAGTTTCACCTAGCACCCACTGAAGGCAGTGGAAATGTTGCTATTGACTGGTCCCTAGCCCAGTGGTGAAGGGAATAGTAAATGTGGTCAGCAGGAGCTGCAAGCCTTATGCACAATGAAACACAGACAACTGTGAGCTAGAGTTGAGGAAATGTTAACAGTTCATGAATGGTTTAATTATTGATATGCGGTGCTGCTAAAAGGATTTTATCCCTGAACTTTCCACCCATATGGAGATGAATTTATGTGTACAGCTCTTCTAGCTACTGCTGACATGCACTATGAGCCACACAGATGAGCTCTTGGAGGCTTTTTTGGCTTTCACATTGTGATGTGGTTATGATTTTCAAGAGCAAGAGCAATGCACTTCATCATGAAAGGAGACTGACATCTGACTGAAGTGATGATTTTTTCCCGATGATTATTTAATCAAACAAGAGAACTGAGAGTGTCAAACAAGTACCAGCAATTTATCAAGAGACAGTTGTAGAAGGAAGCATTCTCTGAATCATCAATGTGATAATTACCACTGACATTTCCCCAAGGGGAACTGCATTTTTAATTGTTACAAATATAATCACACTTCTACAGAAAAGTGGGAACAGAATCCTTTTGAGGCCTTTTCTGGAAATAGAAATGTCTAAAGTTTCCATATGGAAACAATTTGTGATGAGAAATTATTGTGTGCACCAGAATAAATATGTCATTGCAAAGGTTAACTAAAATACTGGCTACTGTACTTTAATTTTCAGAAGGAAATATATTTAATAAGAATCTCTGGGTCAAGTCCTGGCCCTGCAGCTTTTTTAGCTGAAGTTGACTTGAGTTTTGATGGTGAGGAGAGCAAAGTCTCTGCTTCTGCTGGATGAGCAGGAGCAGTGTTCAGCCTGTGTGCACAGAGGAGAAAATCTTCATGGCAGCCTAGGGAAGGACTGCCTGAGTAAGAGTCCAAACACCTCTCAAAGCAAATCTTAGCTCAGCCACTCAGTGGCTGTGAGCAGCACCTCTAAGGCTGGTCACCCACATGTAGCCAAAGGAACCACAAGGGCTAGCCCTCTCCCACATCAACCCTTACATGGCCATTCACAATGCAACCACTCTGAGCTGGTTTTACAAGGGGCAGATCAGAATAAATCTGCTAGTTTTTGATTCCCCTCAGCATCTTGTTGCAAACTAAAGCCATTAGTTACTCATATTCCCCATTTCAATATAAGAGGTGTATAAGTTGTGCGATTTTTCCTGCCAGGATGCTAGGAGGGTGAAGGTCATCAGCACAGACACTACCTCTTCAGGTGGTAAGGCTGGCTATCACCTGCTGAAATTAACTGAGTTAATGAAGTATTTAGCAACTACAGTACTGCCGGTATTATTTTGGGTAGCAGTGCTGACCTGAGGATAAGAGATATGTTTTGTAGGAATATATTGTCTTTTTACTGGACCAGCTGATATGGATGGAAAAAAAACGTGGATTTTTTTTCAGAGCAGCAAAGCCTTTGTTTCATCAGCTGAAATACTTTACAAAAATCTATTTACAAAAAGTTAAATCAGGTATTTTAAGTGTTTTTATGTTCTCTGCAATCACAGAACAGCAGGGTAGGGGAAGGCTGTTCAGTCCCTCTCTAGCAGCATGTACTCCATCATATGACACGATCACCATCTTGGGCTTTCCTGTCTTTCCACTTCCCCTTGCACTTATTCAGGAGCTGTGCCTCTCCCTGAGTCATGCAGGTAACATTCAAGCTATTTTAACTAAACTGTGATTTATAGAAAGTTGCAGTCTTGCTGTTCAGAGTTGTTGATTTAGCTAACAGATGCTGAACATCAGCAGATAATACAATCTGATAAGTGATCTACACGACTTAGGATTTCAGCCTGCAAATTTATGAGGGAAAACAACAAACCCCAAACCGTTCAGCTAAGAACTATTTGGTTCTACTCCTTTTTCATTAAGGACCTTAGCCCTCCTTCAATTGAAATCAATGGAAATTCAACTCAGGGTTAAGCAGACACCACTCAGTAACACTGACAGAGCAATGCCAATTTAGCTTGGGCTGCATTTATTCTGTTAGATTGCCCTTCATAGCTAAAACCAAAAGTGATGTTTATGCTAAGGGATTACTCAGAGAAGACAAACAAGCAGTAAAAATACACTAGCTAATTACTTCCTTAGGTGGTTTAAATAGAAGTAAAGGTATATTCAGTGTTTTGAATAGTTTAAAAGAGCTCAGTTAACTGATTACAGCAGGATTTTTAAAGAGTTTTGTATTATTGAACATCATATAAAATTTAAAAAAAAGATGAATTTGCACACATTTTTTCTCTAATTTTACAATTAGAGATAGCATGTGCAAGTATTTGATTGTCTGTGAATTTTGCATACATACTTTTTGCATGCCACCATCTTGGAAATTGTATAAAGAATTTTGGTACATGTAGGAAAAAAAACCCAGAAAAACAAATGGAATAAAACAAACTCAAAAACAACCCGCCAAGCCCCCAAAACCCAAACAAACAAACGCCTAACCCCCTCTACCCCGAGCCAGCTATTTATTTTTATGTGTATGAATGAGACATCACCTTCTTGCAGGTCTGTTTTGTGATGTTGATTATCACCAGTGTCTCTTCAGAGGTGGATTATACCCATACTGAAAGCTACCCTCTTTTCCTCACCCATCAGCTCAGTAATTGCTATGAAGACATAAAGATCTTTCCAAGTCCAACTTCGGCTTCTGTGACCTTGTGTTTGCTGTGGGTCTACAGCAGGCATTGGCTTGTGCTAGCAGTATCTGGGGTTTCCAGTCCAAGCACTTCACAGGTCCAAGTGTTCGGACCAGGTGAATTCATCCTGTTATTGCCAAGTCCTTCTGCTAATGGAAAAGTTACAGCTTGCAAAATAGGTATTCAAAATGAGGTCAGCATTTCAAAGGGCTCACTGTATGCAAAGGTTACAGGTGATGTCAAGTCTCTGCAGTAATGCATGCTACTTGCACTTCGTAGACTACTAAAAACACAAGGTAATTTCAATTATAAAAATACTTTTACAGTGATAAAGCCTTTCAAAAAAAAAAAAAAAAAAAAAAAAAGCCCTGAAGAATTCATCAGGAATTTGCTCACTTCAGACTAAAAATATATTCCAACTTCATACAGCCACGTTTTCCTCAGTGTCTGGAGATCTTGCTTACAGTCGAAAGTTGGAGAGCTATGAGCTCATTCACCTATGGAAAAAAAAATTCACTAAGCACTTCATGATGTCAGTTAATTTGACTGATTGCTCTTGATGTGATTTGACATATCAGAGAAGTGTGATTCATGAGCTAAGAGGGAAGGACTTTTTAGCAATTTGTTCCCAACTTATAATGTGACATCAGCGCTTCTTGAAAGCTAATCCCACATACAGTAGGCAACCCATTTTCTAAAGATCCATCTCCATTTATATTGTTCCAGCTAATATTCTTTAGTAAGCCTTTAGAATTTGATCTGCTTAAGATTAAAACTTTCTTTTTTTTTTTTTTTTAATTATGAACATTTATCTCTCATCAGAGAAGATAAGTGCACCTTAGGAGAGACATGAGAGAAAGATTTGTGAGGCCTAACAGATTTGTACAAGAGAATCATAACAGGTATTTCATAATGGAAAAATCCTCAGAAAGATAATTCTTTTGCATACAGATGAGTTTTCTACCTTAGCAGATGTTCGTCTTTTAAATAAAAATAAGCTTTTAGGAGATCCTCTGAAATGTCATAGTTATCCCTATTACTAAAAGATATCTTGATTTACACTATTACAGTTGTTGAAACATTCCTAAGCAAAAGGTTCTGAAAACCATACCTTACCTGACCTACAAGACATTTAATTAATTCCATGTTTTCATTGTAGATATTGCGATTAAAATAATCCTTGACTACCTCATGGAATTTTAAACATTTTCAAGAAATGAATTCAATACAAGATAGTATGTGTGCAATTCTGCTACTTGGTCTCCCAGCTGTGCAATAAATTGCTGGGAGAAACAATTAGTGTAGAGTCATTTGTTAGAGAATGAACCAAAAATGTATCTAAAAATGCCAGTACTAAATGTGCTGACAATTAAGAGCAAATTACTTAGCAAAGATGCCATGTGTTCATATGTTGCTTCAGCTACACACATTTGATGTCTAGCACCACATTTTTGTTTAAGACATAATTGCACATTTTGTTCAATTTTGTATCTGTGCTGAAATAAGGTGATATGATGCCAATGCTTTTTAGGCAGGAGTCCCCAGTGACTCCAGTTATCACCATACCTTTTCATTCCAAGGACAAAAATATTTTTAATTAAATGTGACGCAGGCCTTTCTCATTCATGTTGATTATTTTTCCCTTGCCCCACAGAAAGTTTTATAGGGCAACAGAATGAGAAACAGAAATGACTTAATGTGGACTTGATGTTACATGAAAAGATGTCTCAGGGGAAGCTGTAAGGCTGTCATTGCCCAATCAACTAAAAACTAGATGAGACAAAGCATTTAGTAACCCTTTGCAGAAGACATTCCTGCATTGGTTGGGACATTTAGGATGACCTAATGGCTCTCAAGCCCACACAACCTACTCAGGAGAATAATTTGTGGTGTGTCATTCATTACACATTTCAATAAAAGTGCCAGGACAGACACACAAAATTTGGCTTCACAGTACACACAAATCACTTCCGCCCCCCACCACCATACAAAGATAAATTGATAGTGTTTAAGTTTACATTTTTTCAGATGTGCTTGAGTAATCAGGAACTGACCCCTTCCCCTTAAATAAGGACACAATGTATCTCTATAACAGAAATTGCTTTTCTTTGAAGTCTCGAGAACAGCTAGGACACTGAGAGAGGCCACTGGCAATGTTTCACCATCAATGTTTTACAAGATACAGCTTTATTTTTCCACAGACTGATAAAAGCAATGTGTTCCCACTTACCTGCACTACGGTATGAATTAACTGCATTTCAGACTGAAGATGAAATCAAGAGGAAATACGGCGATGCAAAGGAAGAACAAAACCAAAGCACACTATCCATACAAAGTTAATATAAATCCAAACCTGAGGCCTAACTTTCCAAGCAACATGACACTAGAAATATATCCTTCAAATCAGGAAAATAATTTGTAAAACGATAAATCTGTTGCATTTTAGTCACATTGCAGTCTTCTTTCAAGATAGCTTAATTCACTCCTTCCATATTGGTTTTGGATTTGCTTGCTCTTGAGTCTGGTATTCTGTTTTCCTTGGCCAAGAGGGATTGGGTTACAGAACATCCAGGTGAACTTGACATCCACATCTAGGCTGCTCACGGTCGCCTTTGAAAGGTCATGATGATCAGGAGAGGTGCCTGAGGAATGGAAGAAAGCAATTATTACCCCAGTCTTCAAAAAGGATAAGAATGAGGGCCCAGGAAATTACTGGCCAGTCAGCCTCGCCTTAGTCCCTGGAAAGGTGGTGGAGTGCCTCAATCTGGAGTCCATCTCTATCTACATGAATGAGAAGAGGATGATCAGGAGCACTCAGCATGGATTCACTGAAGGTAAATCATGCCTGACCAGCCTGACGATGATGATGAAGCCAGTACATGAATGGATGAAGGGAGAGCAGTGGATATTGTCTACCTTGACTTCAGCAAGACTAGGATGACCCTGCTTAAGCAGGGTGCTTGGACCTGACAACCCACAGTGTTCCCTTCCAACCTCACCAGTTCTGTGATTCTCTGTAATTCTGTTTCTGATAACAATAAATGAAAACTACTGCACCATGCACGTAAGACTGTTGTGACTCAATAGCATTTCACAGTTAAAAAAGCAAGGAAGAGATATTTTTTAGCACTTATAGCAGAGAAGCAACTTCTCTTTGACAAACATTTTCTAGTACATGATAAATTCTTGGCGTTTTTTTTTTTTTAAGGTAAATCTGGACTATGGGCTGAGAGTTTGTTAAAAACGATTACGAATAGAACACCCTTCCAGCCCTGGTGACAAATCTCTAAGATTTATCACTTCAAGTTATGTCCGGATAAAAAGATTTGTATTCCTCATATTGAATAAATATATTGTCTATAGATCTATTTAATAGTTGGTAAATATCATGCATTTTTAGAGAACATTAAGAATGTCCTTATCTGCTATTATTAATTCATTCCATATTGCTAGGTCATACCATCAGATGAGATTGACTGGTAACATAATCCATAAGAGAGTTAAACCAGTTCATCACTGAAGAGATTAATTTCTTCCTGCTTTCAGTTTTTAATTTCAAGTTTTAGAAGCTTCAAAACTGTTTACCACACTGAAAGAAATATGTGTTATCATCCTTATCTTCATAGAGTCTGAAGTTTCCAGAAATCTTGGCAGAATAAGGAATAATGTCTTGTAGATATGTTATTTCACTCCCGTCCCCTTTCCTAATTGACTTGCATTTTGGACAGTGAAACAGAGGAATGTGGTGGGCAAATGGGATAACTAAACTTCTTTTGTCACTGAAATTTTTTTCTGGCTAAAAAGTTAGCAATTTTAAAGTTAATGAACTTGGCCTCCCAACTACATAAACTTCTTCTGTCCTATTAATCCCCTTCAACCAACACTGTAATCCACTCTTCTGCAAGGAAGTAATCTTATCCAAGTTTTTTATTTCCCATATAATGGGGACTTGTTTGACGCCTTGATGTTTTTCTTCCTTCCCTTCCCCTTCCAACTTACTAACTTCAAGAGCACCCATCTTCCTTCGATTTTCTCTTATTGCCCTTTTATAATCTCCTTTGATCAGTTCTCATTTTCCAATTTCCCTTTCCCTGAGGGCACAAGCATGCTCAGGGACAGTACTATTCCTGAACCTGTAGCTGCAGCTGTCTGTGCGGATGATTTCTACTCCAGAAGTTCCTTTTCTCTAAGACCACTCCATGTCTTTAAACCCTTGCTTATTCTAAAATCTTCCTTTCTTACTAATTGTTTCCAAAGCTACCTGTTTTTCACCCTCTCCTATGTCTCCTGTCCTAGTTAGTTTTGTGTTCAGCCTTACTAGTCTTACTTACTTTTCCTTTTTCTTTTCTCCATTCTTTTTAAAATATTGCAATGTCTATTGTCTTCCTTTGTAGCCCCAAGTACACTTCAAACTCAGCATTCAAGTTTAGAGAGACCTTATCCCCATCTTTAGTCATGTTCCTGTCAGTTCTCTATTCTCCTTCAAGTTCTTCTTTTTTTTTTTTTTTTTTTTTTTAAGGATCATTTATTTCTTCTGGGCCTGCAGTCTATGAAGAGTGTTTTCCCTTGGCAACTATCTTAGATTTTGTTTTCTCTATTTTGTTACATTTTCAAAATAATTCTGTAACTCTTTCAACAATGGAAGTCTCTGTGCCACCTTATTGTCAGAACAACGAATGGTTCCTATTTAAATGTATAATGCAATTATATTAATACATGTATTAAAATAAACCCATTTTGGCATAGCTATATTAAAATCTCATCCAGATTTGCCATTTGTTCCTTTTTTTCTCATTGAAAAATATTTTTCTGTGGTAACTGGCCAATAAATATTCTCTCCTGTTGAAAATTGTGTATATTTAAGTTTCCTCAGTTAATTGAAAAAATTTAAAGAGTTGTTTTGATTGTAATCTATAAATGTATATGGGTATTTTAATAGAAGTGAGTGCTTTAGGCCATCAGATATGGTGATATTCAACATCTAGAAGCTGAATATATACAAATTAATATGGGAGGTAAGATTCTGTCTTTAAAGAGTGAGAGTAATTAGCCTTTGGAATATTTTTGATAGGTATACAACAAATGCTTCTCCATTTAAAACCTTTCAACCAACCAATTGGATATGTTCCTGAAATACCTAGTTCAGACAGAAATTCTGAGCTTTACACAAGGATTCCTGGATGGGTCATAATAGACTGGTAAAGATGGCTGTCATTCTTGAAGTCTGTGGGCAAAGGCCTGGTTCCATTTGAGTGACTGAAAACACCCCTTATTTCAGTGGGGTCAAGGGTTTAATTTGGGCACGTATGAAAAATAGGACAAGTGGTGGGCAGACAACACCCAGAGCTCCCTCTGCCCCTCAGTTCTTGTGGGCCTTGGTGGAGGCTTCACTCCATCAACATCACATGGTTCTCACTAGCACTGATTTATCAAGTGAAATGGTGGCTGTAAATGTTTTCACGTGCACACCCTATTTTCTTGCCTTGCAGAAGGGGTTTGAAATGCTTTAGGATAAGCAAGTACTTTGCCGAGCTGAGGTAAAACATATTATACCAGTTGGTTAACAAGGTGGTTATTTTCTTGTTAATGAAGGTGAGGAGAGGGTATTTTTATTTTGTTTGTCAGGCTAGATTTCCTGAGAGGTTACATCATGTGAAAGAAACCTTTCAACTCTTTCATGCTGCAGCAGAATTTTATGTAGTGTTCTGCCCTTCCCATGAGGCCAGAAACATATTTCTGAGTGCAATAACCCTGCATTGAAAGTCTACTGCCTGCCAACTTTGAAAACTAAAATTCTGTATGTAGCAGCCCAGGCTTCTTGCCACAATCTCACCATGAAGTGTTCACTTCGAGAAGTGGTTGTTTTTCACCACATCACTGAGCAGAACACTGTTGAGTTTTTGGCCTCTTTGCTTGTACCTACCAAATTCAAAGTAGGTTGGATTTTGGGAGTGAACTTATGCAAATCCTGAGGAGTACCGAGGAGGAGTTATTTTTATTTTAGAAACTAAAATACCTCTGAAGACATGCATCTTTGATTCTGGAATTAAGCTGAAAATACTGGCCTACTAATTTAATGTACATCTCTTTGAATAACCATCAGATGGTAGCATCATGGACGGTTGTCATTAAAAAGAAAAGTAGACAATGAACGCTCTACTGAGAAATGTGTTTGAATTATTTTAATAAATTATGCAGGGTTTTTTAATGTAGGTGATCATCTGGCAAAGGTTAGGTTGAGCCCATCACTCATCTCACTTGTGACCTGTCAAGCACATTAAAATACAAACATTTACTAGTAAGAAGCTAATGCCTTAGACTACAGCATCTCCTCACCTTCCTGCTACTCTGAAGCTCCCAAATGAAATACCAGGTCATTTTCAATAATGACCACACAATCAAACAATCAACTATAATTAAAACAAGAGATTAATCATTTTTGCCTGCGTCTGCACTCCTGCTTGCACACTGTCCACATGCCACTATATAATTAAGCACCTAACTGCCAAACCCTCTTTCTGAGTCCAGCATTTCTCTCTTTATATCTCCCTCTCACCCATCCTGACTTGCATGTTAATATCAAATTGGAAAATGGCAGAGAACCAAGCTCTGCCTCCACAGAATCCAAAAGCAAAACCCGCACTTCAAAAGGCTCCAAAGCTTACTTCCCCTATGTGTGCATGTTTACCTGCTCATGGCTTCACAGTAAAGATAAATATTTTCCAGAAAACTTAATTATGTCTAATTTAAAGGAAAAAACCCCACAACCCATAAAATGGTCTTTGTTGCCTATCAGCACATTCTCTTCTTTTTAATAAAAGATTAAGAATCCATTGACCCCAAAACTGTCAAATCTCATCCAGAATAACAGTGCCTAATGCTTAAAGCTGGCTTATAAAATGTGAGAGGACAGATAAACTGTGTTTTCCCCTGGGCTGTCTCTTTTTCTTTTCCTTTCCTTTTCAAATGACCCTCCCCAAATAATAGAGCAGTGGTTTATGTTTCAAATGTACCATATGGCATGACGTGAGTGCAGTTTAATTACACATTAGCATATTCTTACAACAAGGGTTGGCTGTTTAAAGCAGCTTGACAAAACAGGAATTAAAAAATTTGAATCAACACTTTTGGAGTAAGTCTGTTTTCATTATTATGACCATTTATTAAAACTGCAACTGTGTGATGATCTCACTAAACTTTGATGGTGTGAGATCATGAAACAGCAAGAAAACCTAGATCATCCTTTTTCTGGTTGAGATTTTAACTATTATATTAAAGACCACTGAAATATATGAATGGCAGCAACTCACAGCTTCCTATTATTACCTGATTTTTACTCTTCCTTCGAATTTTGAGGCAAAAAATAAGTAAAACTAATGATAAGGTCAATATTCCTTTAAATTGAAGAGTAGTGAAATTTGCTGGTCAAGATTTTCCCTGCTTTCTATCTCATTAAGAATATTTCTTTACTGATACATTTAACCATCCTTGTGCTGTCCTCAGCACTTGTGGATGATCAATGGCATCATTTGGTGTCTTAAGAAGAAGGAAGCAATTAGCAGCAAATTTATATGAAAGATTTCTCTGAACATGAACCCTCTCCTACCCTCTGCCTTCTCTCCTATTATTTCCTCTGCTGTTGCCAAAGCATCACATTTTAAAATATCTTTTAAACAAAACAAACTAAAAAATACGTATGCAGACTTTGTATGTCACCTACTGCCCTCAGATGGTGCTGGGAACATGCTTGTATTTGCTGACTAAAAAAACCAGTTTTGGACATTATTGCAAATGTTTAGACACGAGTTTCATGGAAGACTTGTGCTTATAATCACTCACATATATAATTGTTTGCAGGCTCAGACCCAACATTTGTTCAGTGGTCCAGATCCTCCCTGTACCGACATTTCAGCTCCCCAGTGTTCAATGAAGTAGAGGCATTCACCAAACATGCTCCTACAATCCTTTATCAGTGATATTTTCCTCACAGTTTGTCTTGAATTGTTTTTATTTTACTTCCCATGGGTAAAATTCTTGCTTCTCTATGGTCTGGATAAAGCCTACGTACCCCTGAAGCCTACAGAAGAGGGATTATGTGGAATTCATACCATGCATTGGCCGGGTGCTGGCTCCATGCACATGGATGAATGGCATCCATGTCAAATTTTTAATCTCCCCAGAATGCTCTCTATAGTGATAAAGACGACTCATGTTTCATGGAGATTGGTGGACAAGCAACATCTGATCAGGCTTTTCCCATCATTTGTTGCAGCCACTGTAGGACTGAATGTGATCTCTGGAGAATTTTTTAAAAATATAAAAGGAGCATTCAAGAGATTGTCAGTTAAATGTATATCTAATCCAATTTGTGGGATAATTTCTATTTTAAGCCTGATTTTAGCCTTGGCTAATTTACTGTAAGCAAAACAAAAGCTACATTTTTTTGCATGAGATGTACAAAAATAATACACTTTCCACTGGTAAGCTGTGTGGGAAGAAGGACACTGCTGCTGGAAAGAGTTGTCAGGTCAGGAACAGTCAGCCATTTTATCATGATCCCTTTGACAGACAATCTTGATTGTAGTTACAGAACTTTACCACTCAGAAATTGTTCTTCTGTCAATCCTCCACATGAATGCAAGTGTACTGTGCATAGTAGAGTGCATTTGTTTCCCCAAACCAAAGTGCAAATCATCACTCTCCATGTGCAGAAGTGACCTCAAGAGTGATCTTCTCTTCTTGCCATATGTGCTCGGGGATACCATTCTTTCACATGTTCCATGCATGGCATGATGAGCAGGGTAGAGTCAGTTTGTTAGGCAGGGATTGAGCTGGTCTGAAAGCACAGGACCAAGACTCAGTCTCAGCTGGCAGAAAAAACAGAGCAGGAGGAAGAACCTCCCTGAAAGGTGAGAGGTAAAGCTTGCAGCCCTCAAGGCAGAGATGTTGTGTGTATCTCAGTAGTCTCAGTCTCACTCCTGTCCCATGGACAGCAGCCAGACTGGGCTCTGGCATTAATTGCAGACAGTGGGGCTGTTGCATTGGCCTCCGCTATTTGCTGTCCTCCTTTCCTGGTGTCTGGAGACAGATTTGGTTAAGATGTTTATCCTTGCTCAACTGAAAAGTTACCCATAAAGAGCCTAAGTAAAACCCTCCATTTACATGTTTCCCTTTTGGCAGCACGACCTTGTCTCTTGCACTCTCCCTCAGAGGACAGTGGCAGGAAGCACAGGGAAACAAGAGGGTGAGGGAAGAATGGTATTTCCCCACCCTCTGAGAGTGGGGCAGTGCACTGCCAGATGGGACCGTATGACATTGTGCTGAAATGGGCAGGATTTTCTGAGAGACTTTGGGTTATATTAGGAACAGAGCTAGAAAGGTGGTGGCAGCAAATAGTGTCGAAAAAAAAATGATGAAAAGAAATTCCTGAGAGGCAAAGAAACAAGGCAACAAGACAGAGGGAACATGACCATAAGTAATGTAAGAAAAGAAAGAAAAAGTGCAGGGAGGTGAGAACGGGAAAGTTATCTTTAGATTGGGAAGATCTGTTCTCATACAGGCTCAAGAACAGCTCACAGACAGGAAGTGATGCCATGCTCCAGTCCCATCCTCTGGCCATGTCTGCATGGCATTGACAAACCTCCCTATTTCTTTCGGTATTCATCATTCATTGCTATGATTTAGGAGCAAACAGGTGTATTCCCTCTCCTCCTCACCAGAGAAGAGGAAACTATATCATACGCTTGATTTATGCAGGTAGGCCAAAATGTTGAGATGAACCAGCTACACTACTAGTAGTTCAACTAAATGTACTTTTTTATCCAGATATCTTTGAAAATAGACTATGTAGTCTGGCATATTCAAAGTTTAAAGTGGGATTTCAGCTTTGCAGCACATTTCTGTGACTTTTACTTGCAACAGAAAAAATTTCACAAAGTCCATTTTTACTGAAGGACATTAGAGGCAGCTAAGTTGGAACCGAAAAATATAAATCAGAACTTGTCCAGCACTAGTTGATACATGGCTGAATATTTGCAGATGAAATGTCTTTGCTCCCTAAAACACAGATGAATTTGGGTTGAAGATTTGGCTTCATCCAGTCTCTTCTGAATGGCTCTTTTGGTGACGCAAGTTATTTGGCGAGTACAGAGTTATGAACTGTATTTATAAATTCTGAGTGCTCAAACAAAGCCATAAATGTACATTCCATAGTTCCCAGACAAAAATAAACAGAGCCTGCTATTTCTAATCCATTCCTCCTCTCCCTTGGTTCTGTGCTGATTAGATTGCATATCCTGAAAGGGATGAATTCAGGCTTTTCCAAAGTAATTTCTTAGAGGTTCACTTGTGATTTAATGCAAATGTTTTGTAGATTTGAAAGATATATGGCACAGCTGTTACTTCTGCCTATGACAACTTTTTTCTGAGCTCTTCTGAAAAAAAAAATCAACACAGAGCGATCCGTTTGCCATAGGATGTTATGGCCTTCTTAAATCCTGAAGAACATCTCATTCCAGAGTCTCAGATGGGGGATGTTTTTAACTACACTTATCTGACACTAATTCCATGTTTAGAATATTGAGGGTTGGTATGTTTTTATCTTCTCTTTTAAAAAAGAAAATACTTTTCCTGGGTCAAAATGAAATATATTGTAATGAATTCTGATAAGCCTAGAGTAGCTAAATAAATTTCAAGACTTTACAAGTAATACAAGTATCAGTGTTTCAAATAAAAAAAAGTAAGAATTTGTTTCCGCAAAAATAAATTCCTTGTGTGACTTAGTTGAACCCGTTCTACTGGCAACTGTCCATATTTTCCCTTTAGATGTTACATTTGTGCTTCAAAACCAAGTGGCTAACACCAAGCTCTTTGGCTTTCTCTTTGTACTGCTGTCAGCCCATTCACATGTAAAACAGCACCCCACTGCTTAATCCCTAATCTGCATTGAAATCCAGAGTAGCAGTTTCAGGTTTGATGTTTTATGGCTCATCTCTACCTTGGAAAGGCCCTGGGTGGTGCCTCCACAGCCCCCTTCCTCTCAGTAGACCACCCCAAGGATTAGTACATTAATGACCAGAGAAGTTTTATAAAGGCCAGTGTTTCCGGCAACCTGAAGATAAACCACTGCTCCTTTGCCATCAGCTGTCTGCCTGACTCAAAGACATTTTAGCTTTTCCTGTTGAGCACTGATATAGGCTAGATTGAAGGACAAAAGTTTGTCACAGTAGCAAATCCCATTAAATAATATATGGATTCAGATAATTGAATATGCTATGGAGTGACAATAGCCTGAGGCTAATATGTTATGTGTACAAAGGTCTCCATCTCTGTTTATTCCACACTTCCTATCTGAGATTAGACCTTCAGGGCCAAAAAATGTCAGAATTCAGTGGCATTTAAAAACACGCATTGATAATAGAAGAGCATCACTGTTGTGCTGTAATCGCACAAACCCCTGATCATTACAAGCACAGGAAATTCGTGGTTAAATTGTGCTTCAAAGCAGTGCAAACACATAAAGGTGCAGAAACACAGGTCTAAGTAATAGCATCTCTGCCCTTTCCTACCAGTAACATGATGGAAAAAAGAAAGTTAGGAGGAAGACAGATTTGTGTTTTCAGTGACAGATAGATTAAACTGATTTACAATGACGTTTTTTCAGACACCTCTCTTCTTCTAAGGAGAAGAATGACAGTTTTTGGTATTTAACAGTCACATTCACAAGAATGTAATGAAATAATAACCTGATACTATTGTCTTTTCTGGAATCATAACAGTTAGCTGACCACTTTTTAATTTTTTTTTTTTCTGTAACAATAATTTTCCTCCAAATTTAGCCTGTTCTGTTGATTAATTTGAATTGTATTACAGGTTTAAGATCTAAGGTTATGGTTCTGGGCAAGTGGCTGTGGGAGGACCTACCTGAGCACGAGGCTGGACCAGATGAACTCCTGAGGTGCCTTTGAACCTGAGTCGTGGGAGAAGATTCTGGTGCAGGTGTACTTATTTTATGTTGGTCTAAGTCAAGATTTCAATCCTGCCTTATAAAATCACCATAATTTTGAGGATAAACAATAATTTTCATCAGAAGGTTATGTTGTTTTCTAAACCAGATGTATAGATATTTTTGTTTAAATTATCAATATCAAAATTATAGAACAAATATGAAGTTACAGCAAATCTCTTACACAGAGAGAGTGGATACATGGGACCTTAAAAGTTTTCCACAAACAATGTTTGTGTCTTCCATCTTTGAATGCTATTGGGTTAATTCTCATGAAATGCAATGGAATCATGCATATCATTCACACCAGGGTAGATGTTGGCAGCAAGATCCACTCCAATAAATCATCTGAATGCCTTTTATGACTCTGACAGTTCAAAAAGAATCACTGTAGTGTTGCAAACAGTGAACTCACAGAAAACCAGATTCTGAACCTTAGGTCAGCTTTCCTGGGCAAATAAATAAAGAAAACTATAAGGAAAAAAATGATGTGGGACTAGAACATGAAAAAATCTGGACTACATGAACACCAAGGGACTTGTTTTCAACTGGTTTTAGCTTGCTCCATCATTTAGTTCAGGTGTTTTACTTACTGGACTCTATTTGACCTAGTCAAAGAAAGAACAATTCACACAGCTCAAAAATAGTCTTGCTCTTTCTTCACAAGCCAGAGGATGAACCGAATAATTGTAGAGGCTTAATTCTATGGAACTCTACTCCATTAGAATTCAGCATTAAGAAATAGCTGAGAAAAATTCCCATCTTGACATGTGAATAGTGCAAGAGCATGAGTTTTATTAATTCAATCTAATTACATTATTCACCCTTTATCTATGCAGAAGACAAAACCACTGTTATGCTCCACAAAGACAAGAGTCATAATAAAACCCAAATATTAGAGGTGTTGTTTGACAAGATGCAGCTTATGACAGAAAGTGGTTTCCTTTCCTTGGAAAGAATGTCATTGTGACCATGTTCACTGATGATTAATTGTAACCACTGTGTTTTGTTTCACTTAATTCCCTCTAGATAGGTTCATTGGATTTCTGTTCTCTGCATTTCTGTGTGAATGTATTTTTTACTGGACCTCTCACTCAAATATGAATGCTGAAAATCTTGTATGGATCTGTTTGGAAATGGTAGCTGGCTTTGTTGAAATGCAGAACATCACCCAGCTGGCATGGTGAAAGCAAATGACACTCAAGCTTTAAAGCTTTTGAGAGTATGCTTGAAAACCATTTCCTTTACATTTTTAAATGCTTCACAGCATTGCCTCTAATCATAACTAACACTTAGTTTGTGCCTAATGGCGCAAATATCATGTATGATGGCATTTCATCTGAGGTGGCATAAAAACAGTGCAAGAAACCATTAGAGAAAATGCTAAGCAAATGTGAAAAATCAGCAAAGTTTAAAATGAAATGTTGTCTCTTGATTTCATACATTCCTGGCATAATAATACTGTAACATATCATTATCATTAGTTGTGCTGCTTGAATTAAGGCTATATAAACCAGTTGGGTATAGCCTTGTGTTATAAGGCGTTCTTGGCAGCCTTCTTCCACCACAGCTGTTTTAAGCCGCACTTTTATAAGAAGCCCTGGAATGAAAGACAATCTATCTAACCACGAGTTTGACCCTTTCTTCATTTCGGGTATGGGTTCGCTACATAAAAACATGGAGAGAAAACTTGCATTTCCACAGCTCCACAAACAGAGGCCAGAAACTGTAAGAAATACACAAGTAGCAAGAGAATATCCAGAGGCTGCCTTTAAGGAGCTGAAACCAACTTTCAAATGCTGTCTCCAATAGCTGGGCGTTGCAGTCGAATCAGAAGTTCTAGTTGGGAAAGGAAATATTTCATCATGAGGATTTTAAATTTTTTTTCCTAATTCCAAATAATGCTGAACCCTTACTTGAGATCAATTTAGTTGCATGGAGCAACTGGCAGGATTGTGGCTCTGTGCATCCATTTCAGCCTTTGAAAACCATGATTAAAAGAATAATGTACAGGTGAAGTTGCATTTCCCCCTCTTCTCTTTCCCATTTTCTCCCATCAAAATAGTTAAGAATTTTTACTTGTGTTCACAATCCTCTTTCATACCATTCAGCCATCCCATAAAGCAGGCATAGATAGCTGAGCTACTTTGAGCCCAGAGATAAAATTCGTATCTTCTGGCCATAATGCGTATTCCATCCACACATAAGCATTACAAATTCAATCTCACTTGTTATATGTTATATACAAATTTAATATAGTTATAAACATAGAAACGTGTACATTACTAGGATCCCCACCCTCAACCAAATAATGCTAACACCCCAAGTGGTACCATGCTTTCAAAATTGCATGGTACAATTACAGGCACTGTCAACTTGTCACAAAGGTTCTCTTCTGAGGGTTTCCACTGATTTACATTCAGATAAAAACATTTAGGATCCACTCAAGATACCAATATTTCCTATTACTCTCCCACACAGAGGGACTGGGCATGTGCATTAATGCTCACCATACCTCACACGTGCTTTTACATCACTCAAAATAACTCCAAGTTTGGCACAGGATCTCTGAGAGAACACTGCCTGATTATGTTTCAGAAGAGTTTACTCCTTTCCAGTGCATCTGCTGCAAGGGCTGAACCTGCTGGCCTGAGCAAAACGGGGTGGTGAGAGGCTGGCTGTGGCCCCTGTGAATCAGAGTGACGAGACAGCCGTAAGGACGCGCCTGCCAAACCTCACAGCTCCCTTGGAAACACAGACACAGCACCAGCAAGCGTTTGGGACGTGAACTTCCAAGTCATTCACACAGTGTTTGTGTGCACTGATACATTTGTCAGTTTTCATTTCTCTTCCACAGCGCTGGGCTTCATGGAGGGGAGAGAATTGAAGTAAGCCCAGCTGGAGCATCCTTGAAATGCAAGATATGGCTTTAAATGCCAGCTGTAGCCGGTGTGAGGCAAGAGGGTGCTCAGAATAACAGGGCCCTACTAAAAACCCCTGTGCATTTTGCAGGGGAATTTTACACCAAGCAAAAATCCATTTTCTTTCTGTGGTAACAGTATCCATGACAAAGTTTTCAGGGTGAACAACAAGAAGAAAGAGAGGTAGCAGAGCCTTCAAATACATTTCCTTTTTGCACACTTTCTGCCAAACTGAATTTTAATTTTATATAGAAAATATACATAAACACCATATCTATATTCTGCTATACTCCCAGGCACTCTCTCAAAAGGAAAACCAACAGCACAATGCAAATTTTTATGCACCTAAGTGATATGTGCTCAGAATAATGATTGGCCCCCTGTGGTATTGGGAAAAAATGAAAATCTTTGCTAATTAGACACCTTTATAATAAGGAAATTTAATGGTTACTTTTATGCAATCAGAATGAGAATTTCTTCTATTACAAAGAGCTCTTCTTCACTACTATGCCAGAGAAACCACTAATTTTATTTTCAGATCAATAGTTTGTATGTTGAGTTAATAAATGTGAAATGTTAATGCAGTTTTAAGCAGCAATTTAGGCCTCTGGGTCCTAGTAAGATCCCTTCTAATCAGCACACTCTGCAGTGATATATAGGGTTATCCATAGGGACAGATGAATCATGCAATACAGAGAGCTGCTATTAGCTCTTGTAATTATTACAAGCTGGACAAGCCTCTCCAAAGAGGAACTGACCATACAAGCTTTTAAAAATCTTGTTTGTCTAATAAAATCTGTATAATTGTGAAACTTGTTTTCTCAAGAGGTAAAATGCGTATTTATTCTCTGTCTCAGGCCAGTTGAGCTAATAATGGTTGCAATCAATAAGAAAGTCTTTCATGAGTATAGTTTTCTAATAGACACTTTCAGGGTCTCCAGCTATCAGATAAACCTACTTATATCTTGTGGGAAATTTACCACAGACTTCTAGCAAAAATTAGTTAGAAGAGTTAACACTTATTTTCACTTGTAGTTTGTGAAAACTCTGCAAGATCAAGGTAAATGAAAAATATTTAATCTCTGCATTAGAATGGTAACCAGCAGGTTCAACTTTTCAAAGGCCCCCCTTCACAGTCTCTGAAACTACACAAGGAATGATTACATGCCATGTTTTACATGCAACTCAACATGAAAACATGAGCTTTCCTATGAAAACCAGGTGAGTAACACTGCATTACAGTTCCAGAGAACACATTTAAAAAATTGTCCTTAATTGTCTAGTGTGCTGTGCTTGCAAATGGATTCACTGACAAGGTATATTTATGTGATGCGTGAAAGTGATTGTTATTCTCTTTTTGATCCTCTTGCCCAATTTAGTTGATTGGGTTCTCTAACATTTCCCATATGCAAGGGATGGCAGAAAAAGGCTTTGGCATGAGGCTGTGAATTCCTGTAGCTCTTGATAACCAGGCCCATTCTGGGGGCAAACCCTTTGGCCTTGTGAAGAAGGGTTAGCAAGTTATATCCTAGAATGTAACTGTGTTGTTGTGTCATAGGGCTGACAAATTTCCTGTCTTTTCCATGATTCTGAAATGTTTTGGTTTTTCTTTAGAGGTGTGAGTCCTAGCACCACAAGGACCTGGCTTTCCTTAAAAAAAAAACAGTTACTTTCCAAATGTCTTCTTTGTAAAGGAAAACTTGAAATTGTATCTGAAAGGCAAACATGGAGCCTGGAGCCTGAGACCCTAAGTTGTTTTTAAATACCCTGATTTCTAAACAAATGCCCTTATTTTTGGGATTATATACAATAATAGTGCTGCAAGTTCTAGCAAGCACACTTTTATTATTAACTTGCTGTTGTTATTTTTATGAATAATGGTGTTTCTATCTCAGTGGTTATTTTAACCTCATGCTTCAAAGCCAGCCAAGCTGAAGTGTGTTCACGTTAGATTGTGTCTAAACAGCTGGAAACACTGGTCTGTCTCAAATGTACTACAAAGATATTATCTAGGATTTCCCGTGCACTAACTCTGTCAATTTTTAATGAAAGATGAAAGTAAAAAATGTTGATAAACAGAAACAAATGTGTAGATGTTAAACCTTCATGTGTTGCTGCTGAATGCTTTCCCCCTTACTATATGGTACGAGAGGTAAAAAACCTGTTACTTCCTTAACACAGAGAACCTGTCTTTGCAGATGTAGAGCAATGGTAAATTAATTTCCATTGGCCCATTTCCATTCAAATGTGTTGGAGATTCAGTGGGATGATGCACACTTTACTCTGTAGAGAACAGTATCTGGCTGGTGAATTAGCATGGAAAGAAGTTTTATTGATGTGGGACTTTAAAGTTTAAATATGAATAAGTATTACATCATGATACAGACCAAATTAGACTAAAACATTGTGATATAGAACAAATGAGATGAAAATACAGCCCTCCTGAATATTTGCCATTCTTTTCCTAACCTGGATAGCAGGTGAAATAGCTGCTAAAGAGAGAAAATCTATATTAAACACAGCGAATATAAAGCATGTGTATGTTCACATCAGTAAAGTAGGTGCTGAGATAGTTTCGGATAAATTAAAACAAATTATCTTCTAAGTACAAAGTACTACTGCAAATTCAGTGACAGCTTGGTAAATGAGCACAATTCTAGCATTGCTTCCAAAGTGGTAAGTGATTTGCCTGTGGGTTATCTATTGCAGAAATTCTTGAGACCTTGCAAAAGCTATAATGGAAGATTCAGTCAGTGGTGTAACTTTCCCATCTGATTGACTGTGTGAGTAGTCATGCAGAGTTCAGAGGTCAAATTCAAGACTTTATGGCAAACCTGAGAAAAATTACCTTTCAGTTTAAGAGCCCAGGAGGAATCCAGCCATTGCGATAGTAATTTAGAATGGCAACATAATATATGTGCCAGCACGTACATTGATATTATGCTAAAATATTGACTAATGGCAAATTTTAGAATACAGGAAAGAAATCAGTAGTACAACTTCCAAATAGTGAAATGTTATTGCAAATTATCCATGGAGATCTGAGGCAAATATTGCCTCTAAGCATAGTTGTCCATGCAAGAGAACTCTTCGCATTAAGAAATTATACTTGGTTACTTACCCACTTAAAAATAATATTAATCTCCAGAAGATTATATAAGAAACTATTCTACTATGCAGTGCCTCAGACTGAACCAATAGTCACTCTTTAGAAACTCTCCTAAAAACCTTTAGGCTCATATTTTAAGGTATTTTCCATACCTAACAGCAAACTGAAATGTGAGTCCTGGATAAAACCTTGCTGCTTAGCCAAAGTTTGCCCCCAAAAGCCTTTACACATACCTGCTTCTCACTGTTGACACAGTGATCTAGACAATTTACATATTCATCTTAGATAATCTGTATTTTATTTTGTGTGAGAAAAATACTTGAATGCAAGTAAGATGCTGGTTAAATGGACTCTCACCCAAAGTATTTTTCCATCTTTTACATAAAGTCCTAGGTACTGACAGAGCTAAATATCAATTAAGCACTGATGTATAATTAGATAGAAGAGTAATTGAAAAAAGGGATTTATTATTTATGAATTATGTAATTTTAATTATACCTAGACAAGTCCTAATAGTTCATTTGAAAGCCTATGCACTCTACACCTGCGGAAATGAGCCTTCAAAATGACTTTCTATGCGTAATCATTTTAAACACCAGCAGCACAGTTTTTCACAGCAATAATTTTCATTAAATTTTGCAATGTCTGGGTTCAGCTGAGAACTCTTTGGACCTTGTTTGCATCCCCTGTGAGAGCAAGACATTTGCAATTTGACAACTATAACATTTAGTATTATGCTGGATATAAATAAACCTGCTCCATGATGAATATTCCTGAGTATTACTTATAAGTCCTTTTGTAAAAAAATTTTCCATAGAAAGAACATTTTATAAAAAAGAACATCAAGATGTCATTGGATTGCAGATCAAAGTTCACTTGTAAGATGATTGATGAAAGCTGTGGATAACTTCTCAAAAATAATAGCAATCTTACAGATCAATCCTCAGAAAATTTCAGCTGATTTTTAGACTGAAAGGGATGAAGTCTGGGGATGCTAAGGGATTATCACTTGAGAGAAGATCTGCTTAATGCTTTGTGAAGGAAGTAATTTTTGACCACCTTGGGCAGGACTTTGGCATGCCAATTTTCCTTGCAGTGTTGCTAATTCTCTGAGTGACTTCTCCAGCTTCACTGGGCTGTTTGTGAAACTCCTCATCTACCTCTGCCTATAAATAAATGGTCAGAGAGCAAGGAGGAAGGAGCTTCCCATCAGGAACAATTGCAAGACATAACTGGGGGCTGAAGAAGGACAAGCTAGCTCATATTCCTATATTTGTGTTTTGTTGGGGACAGACATTCCTTGTTTAGGGGTAAAAGGTGTCATTCAACACCCCGCTCTCCTTATGCAGTCACATCTGGGAATCCATTGCTGCATGACCTTATCACCAGTTTAAAGATAATGCTGATGTTACATTTCTAGACATAATGTTTGAGCAAGAAAGGAGAAAGAAATTTCTCCTTTTTCTGCACCAGCTGGAAGGAAAAACAGACCAACCATTACAACTTGTTTATTATAAAATGTGGTACTCCTTGTTGAGACACACACTGGCAAAGATTTCTTCTGCCTTCTCTCCCTTGATATATTTGTAGGAAAATACTTACAATGAAAGTATTACTTATTCAGTAAACTATAAATTCACAACAATAACAAAGCTTCAGCAATTACTCTCCTATCAAGTAATTCTATGGATTCATATTATCATTTAGTGGTGGCTTGTTGACTTTCAGCCACTGGATAGTTCTATGTGTGGTAAAGTGGTCATCTTAAAATACACCATTTACCTGCTGAGAACAATATTATAGTATTTATGAAACCACATAATTTCAATAGCCAAACTCAGCAAGATTTTATTTTTCTCACCACCCGTAATGGTGGAACAGCTGACTCATCAGACCACAGTCACCCCTTACCAATGAACAGATTTGCTAAAACCTTCAAAGTTACTTGTTTTCTCATAATTTCTGTAAGCACTGCCACTCCCTCACAATTCCCTCACTTTTCTGATCAGTGTAAGAGTAGTCTCAAAAAATTATAATTAATTACAGTTCAGATTAATGACAAGGAAACATTCATGCAACAAACTCTTCACTGCCTTGCTGAAAGACTTATATTTTTAATAATATGAAGATGAAATGAAATTATTAATATCTTAAAAATTAGGCACATCTCAGCAATCAGTATACCTTTTGTCTATGGTGTATTAAAGCAAATATTCTTTCCAGGATGGAGTCAGTTTCCTCTGTTTTACCTCATTCACTGCCACAGAATACTCCTTAACAAGCTTTCATCTGCCTAATAACTTTCCCCTTTAACTCTTTAGATAACAGACATCATTCACTGTGGTTTGCAATATTTGTTAAAGAATTAAACATCTGCGAAGCCACAAATTTTCCTATTTATTCCCTCACATTTTTTAGTCCAGGGGCAGGGGAGAAATCTTTTCTTTCATAATACCTGAAGCTCTGCATTAATACATGACTGTAGTCAAGTCATGCTTCAGGGTTTTAGTGAATTAGTTGCAAGGATCATGAAGAAATACCAGCACTTTGGTATGCAACTGGAATTTGAACTTGGATTTGGTTTTTTTTCCCTCCTGATTAGGCTCTGTCAACAGCTGGGTTGGGCATAGTAGGTGGAAAGGCACAGCAGCCTGAGACTCCTTTCTCCAGTTGTCCTAATTCGGGGCTCACATGAAATCAAATCAAATCAAAGAGTTGGAGTGAGGGAGGGTCTGTCAGGATCCCCATTTTTTTCCAAAGTAGAATACAGGTCACCTGTCAGAAAAATCTCTTAGTAACAAATTCCTTGCCCCCCCCCCAGCAAGACAAACTGCTAAATTAAAGAGTGTGGTCACATGTGCAGAGCAGTAAATTAATGCTCTTCAAAGGATAGATGATTGCAGACCTCACCATAAATACCTCAGACTACCCATTTTCTACAAATGGCAGTCAATCAACGTATGGCCAACGAACTGACATACTTCAGATTCACCTAAGTCATGGGACTCAATCTGTCAACAGCTGTACTGAGCTGCCTGGCTTGTGCTCTGCAAAGTGTCAGGCTGAACAATGTGAAAGGTCCCTCATGGCAAGAGGGTCTGTTCCTCTGGGGGATTTGCACAATAGAATTTTAATCTCTTGCTCACACTCGCAAGGGAAGAAAAATTGCATCACAGGGACCCACAAAATGCTGCAGTAGAACTCAGCATGGATCACTCAGTAAATCCAGGATCCAGACTACAGGAAGGACTCTGGACTAGGTCAGAGTAGGTGGTCTCCTTCTTGTAGTTTTTGGTGTTTTTTTTTTCCAGTAGAGCATGTAGCTGTTTTATAAAACCAGATGATTGTGACAGGTATTTGCACTATCCTCGAAGTAAGGGTATTAATCTGAAGTATTAATCTGAAGAGAAAGAGTTAACTTTTAGGATTGTTTCCCAAAGTCCTACTACAACAACTATTACTTGAAACCTTTCTATTATTCTTTCAAAATCATTGCTGAGAAAATTGGGTTTTTCAGATAAGTAACATCCTGCATTTGCAGAGCATGTGAAGGGGCATGGCTGGCCAGAGCAAGGTCCTCTCTGTGAATTCCTTGGCACATCTTTGTCTCTGAATGGAGTGCCTAAAATCAGAGCATTTTCCCTATACCTGTATTCTATGTCAAAATATGTCATAGGCATTATTGTATATGCCATGCTCTTGCATCCTCCACCCCCTACTTTCTTTTGCTAAGAAGAAGGTGATATTTGACTTCTATAATTGTCATGCCTATATTTATTTGAAAAGCAAATATTTTTATTTAGTTCCCTTTGCAAAGGAACTTATTGCTGTGGAACTGGCTTGTGGCATGCTGTTCAAATAAACCAAGAGGAATTTTATTTGATTCATAGCTGTATCTGAACTGCTAAGAGGTGCCTGAAAGAAAAAAACAGAAAGATGGAAAATACAGAGATTGGGCCAGATTCTCAACAAGTAGTATTTGTCATATCCTTGCTTCTTTTTAGTGACTTTTCACCATCTGAAGATCTGACCCAGCATTAAAAATGTTGAGAAAGCCACTTTATTAGTAATCCCAGGTAAATGGAAAGAATGTTCAGAAAAAAAAAAAAAAGAGGAACCCTTTATTTGACTTCTTCAAAACATTTTTAGGCTTTATTGTTAATAAGATTAAAAAAGGAGATGAGCAATAAAGATATTGGAACTGGGTTTATTATGAGAAAATGTACACTTCAGGAAGAGTGCTCTCCCACCACTTAGACAGAAAGTTTGTGTACACATCCTTCCATTCACATTTTTTTATTGCTATTTGCCTAAGAGGAAAAAAAGTCCCTATTAAAAGAATGTGAGCAGAAGTGCATTGCCTCCCCTCTCCAGGTTACTTTTGATGCACTGATGCACATTTCCCATAACTATGTAATTTTCTGCCAGTCATGATTGTAGACCCTTCAGTGGGTGAAACATAATACTTCCCTTGAAAATACAGCAAGTCATCTGACAAACTGTGTTCCTCCTCTTTTGTGGGTCATTCAGCGACTTTATTTTACTGAGGGAACAAGGGGAAGTTTATAATAGGATCAGTTTTGTTTGCAATTTGTTTCTAATAGATGCCAATAAGCCGGTTAACTAGGCTCTAGTTAATGGAAATTTTATTGTGCTTCCCCCTGCAGTGCACATGACCTTTTCTTACAAGAGTTTGTGATTCTTGAAAACATGTATCTGCTGCCTTGCCTCGGGGTCTGCTTACAACAGCAGGGATATGACCACAGGCTCTTCTGAACTTGTTCACCAGCCCTGTGCTTTGACTGGACCAAAATACTTTGATCATCCTGTCAGTGGCAAATTTACAGCAGCATACTGGCTTTAGTTCCATGTGTATTTCTCCAAATATAATATCTCCCTCAAGAAATCAATGATAAGCTGTTAAACTAAAGAGCATGGTAACATCCACAGAGCAGTAAATTAATGGTCTTTTGTGGATAGATGGTTACAGATTTCATCATAAAAAATGGATAAAAGATTACATATCACACAGAGCGAAACTTTTAATAACTCAACATGACTTTTCTTAATGGGTTTTATTCATTTTAATCATTATAGTGTCAATGATGATTATAGTCTTATTAGATTCTGGTGATTGAGGAGCCTGTTTATGAGATATTGAAAATTTTAGTCTGTTCGGAAGTGTAGTTGCAGTCTGTGTAGGTTTGATGTGTAACTTCATCTGCAGAAGTAGGGCTTGCCAAAGAGTTTCAATTAATACTTTTACTAAATTGCTCCTGTCTGTAGTGACCTAGGTCACAGATGACTTAAAGATTCCACAACATCAGGTTCTCAAAACAGTAGACCAGCAAGAGCGTAAATCAAAGATAGCCAAGGAACTAAAAAAGAAAGGGAAAAAAGAGGGGGAGGAGAATCATATGGCAAGAGAAATGAATCTGTTTTCCTCTCTAGTAGCCACAAAAATGTCTAGCCTTAAGTTATCACTCTAGGTTATGTCTTCCTTCTAGTGATGGAGCTTTTCACAAAGTCTTAAACATACATGAACACACACAGTTAAAATGTTTCTTTATAACACCTAGAACATGAACAGCACATACAAAGCTGGTGCAACAATACCATGTAATCATCTTTGTTTTCTGTGGGAGAATTATTATTTTACTTTTTAAGAACTGTTTTTAAAATTTATGTCTATGGTAATTAATTTTAATGTTAACAAAAGTACAACAGACCCTTTTTTTTTTTTGCTCTTCTTTAAAGCTTGTTAAAAGAAACCTTTTCTTTGTGAGGCCACAGATACAATCTAAACACCACAAAATAAAAACGATGCCATAAGTTTGTTTATATTTAAACCAGAATATTTTTAGTAGTCACATGTAGCTCTGTCTTAAGAGTGCCAACTAGCCCTTGCAAATCAAGAACATTATGAACTATAAAAGGTTTAGATTAGAGCCACAGAAATTTATTTAAATCATCCTAAATTAATTCACTTTTGGGTTCTTGAAATCCAAGGAGTGCTTCAGATGCATCCTGCTTCTTAGCCATGTGGGCTCTCCCTGACCAGTAGAACAACAGGGCTTAGGCTAGCCAGATCCCTGGAGGTGCTTGCAGGATGCTTGTCCCATTCACTGCTGCCTGTCCTCAAGCACTACTGGAGATGGGAACACCTCCTGCTCTAGGAGAATTGGCAAGGTATCTTCAGAGCTCCCTATGTCCTTCCTCCTTCCTTCCCACTTTGCCAGGTATGCTTCTAGTACAGCAGTAGCCAAGTCTACAGCACCTTCATCCCCTTGTCTGGAAACAGCTTCTTGGCCATGTCATGCCTCTTTCAGACCCTGAAAAAGGATGTCAGTATTTGTATTGCTAAGGAATAAATTTGACCTTGCACTGCCAATGGATGCATTGTTTTTTGTTTTTTTTCCTCCCCAAAGTGAGGTCAGCAATTTTCAAATATGTAAAAGGCACTTTAGCCAGAAGGAAATAAGGTTTTCTGTGTCCACTGGTGACAAAACAGTGATTGTTTGATTTAAATTGCAGCAAAGGAGATTTAGACTATACATCAAGAAAAAAGCAATATAGATGGCTAACAACTCAGATAGCCAGGGGTTGCTGTTGCCCATGTAGGGAAATTGTGAAAACGTTTCTGAAAGTTGTTTTAAGCTGTCAGGAGAAGAACTAGATAATTTTCAGTCTGGTTTAGCCCCCTTTTTAAAAATGATGTCTAAGATTCTCCTCCCTGTTTAAAAGTGTACACTACTGTGGGCTGTTTTTTTTTTTTTTGTGTTTGTGTTTTGTAGGTTTGTGGGGTTTTTTGCCTTTTTTGTTTGTTTGTTAGTTTGTTTTGTTGTTTTGTTTTGTTTTGTTTTTGGTTTGGTTTGGTTTGGTTTGGTTTGGTTTGGTTTGGTTTGGTT